>JABSTQ010005407.1:0-27375 GCA_013358835.2 Ixodes persulcatus
GAGACCGTCTTCTTTACGATGTGTTTGCACTGTGCCCGCGGCTTCAGGGCATCGCAGTGCAGTGTCGGGGAAGTGGGGGGGGGGGGGGGCGCAGTTGCATGCCGCATGATCCCGAACGGTGGGCGTTTCGGCTGCTGCTTCCAGGCGTGAACCCGACGCGCCTTCGTGCACTGGCCACACGGCGCTGCACCTGGCGGCCATGCACTGCGGCGAGGCCATGTGCAGGCTCCTGGTGGAGCACGGCGCCACCCTGGATGCCTTGGCCGAGGAGAACCGGACCCCGCTGCTGCTGGCCGCCACCAGCGACAGGGCCCCCATCGTCGCCTTCCTCTCTGGACAGGTAAGCACATGAAAACAACTCTGGAGCGTCCACTTGCCCGAAAAAGCGCTTTTTCAGCACCGTCATTCGCCGAGTGCCCTTCAGAGCTTGCGTCGATTGGCTCTCCCGAGTGCTTTGCGGGAAAGTAGAGGCTCCAGATTTTTTTTTTAGTGGGGTCATCATACTAGCAGAGTGTCGAACCGAAATGTTTATCGGTTCGGTTCAGGTTCGGGTTCGCGGCTTTCGGTTCAGTTCCGGTTCAGTTCCGGGGAGCAAAAACAACGGTTCGAACCGGTTTGAACCGCTAAATTGAGAATACATTTTCCGCGTTGTTTTGGAAATGGGCACTGGTTCAACCGTGAAACGGGTAACGTTATACCTTTTTATCGTTCGTACAAACCACTTTTTTTTTCAGGTACCAAAAAATAAGTAATCACGTTATTTAATTTTGACGAAACAGTAAAACAAAAGCTAGAGTAACGTACAAAACGCCGCGTCTATACGACTTGGAGTACGCAGGATACTCGGTGGAGAGCTAAAGTTACCAATACCGGTGCGATGAGTCGCCCGCGCGGTTTTTCATTCTCTTATCGTAGCCCCAGCCTTGCGCTTGCTGGACGAGTGGTGACTTTAGCGTACTTCTGCACTTTCCACGCGCTCAAATTATTGCTAAAATTATTAATTGAGTGGATTTCCAAGACGCGCAACAGGTTTCGAATTAAAATCATGTCTAATTTCACTAATTAAAAAGTCATTAACAAATTTTGTTATTGTTCGAATTATTGTGACAATTAGCCTCCTGTATTATGTCTCCCTGGCCGTTGAACTATCCGGCACAACCCAAATTACTGTAGCTTTCACTTTTTTTGGTTTTTAACAATTCCCTTTCAGCTTAAGAAGAAACGCCCTGTGTTTCAACTGAATTGAAAGGTTATCAGTCTGGTCGGTCGCCTAAAATACCCGTGATTGGTATAATTTTGCGTCGCAGTATTATAAGTTGAATCTTAGTTGCGCTCTTGAACTTAGGAATTAATTGCAGTGCATAAAATCGTGGAATGAGCACCTCCTCGTTATGTACAAGGTGTCTGAAATAGCGGCTAGGCTCTTGAAATCAACCGCAAAACTCTGTTTCTTAACCTATCGATCGCTATGATTTTGTGCAGCGTTGTCCGCAGGTGGTGAATGTTTACAGCGGAGCTGTTAAGGGCTAGTTTCCCCAGGATCGTGTCCCCCGCAAAGAAATGATGACACAAAACTCTGGACAGCTACCGCCATCTGTGAGCGACGGTGGCCAGCCACGTATCTGGTTGCCGCCGTCGCTCATAGATGGCGGCAGCACTCTGGCTTGCCGACTTGCGGCCGGCCATTACTTTCCATTGTACAGCTCCGCTGGTCTTCCCTCTTCACCAGGGTGGAGAGGTTGAAAGTTTTTTTTCTACAAAATTTGCAAAGAGTGAACTTACCTGAGGAAAAAGTAAAGAAAGGAAAAGACCGGTGGCTTCGCTGCGTTTCCTATGGAAACGCAGCGAAGCCACCGGTCTTTAAACAATAGGGCGCCGTTTGGCGCAGGAGACAAGAGATGGCGCAAGCGGTCGTGAGGACGCCAACTGTCGCCACCGAAGGAGCATACGGCGCCGAGAGCCGGCGTCATTAGCCGACGACCTTTTCGACTAAAAATCGGTTTCTAAAGAGCTTTTAGAGTGTGTGCCGTCATCGCGTTCTTCCGCTCCAACTGCGCAGGGGTGCGGGTCTGGAGGACTGTGACGTGCACGGCAACACGGCGCTCCTCAGCGCCGTGGACGGGGGAGGCGTGGACGTGGTGCGACTGCTGCTCGCCCGCGGCGCTGAGGTGGGCCGCAGGAACGACAGGGACCAGAACGTCTTCCACCTGGCGGTCCTCGCCAAGAACGCCGACGTGCTCCAGGTCTAAGCCACGCTCACATCGGCTCGTACATCATACAAAGTCAGTCTGCAGAGGCTGTCTCAGGCCTTCCTTGTATGACGTTGGTCACACAACAACTGTCTGCAGACGTTTCGAGACTTACAATTGTATGGAGCAACATGTTTCGCACATGCTCGAGCCTTGTTCGCAGATAATTCAGTTAATTCTGTCATTATATCCGCAGCGAACACTGGTAGGCCTTACTTATACATTGGGTAGTATATACGATGTAGACACTTCTCCAGTGTTTAACGACCTTTGGGTATTAACCGATATTCCCTGCGCTGAGTAAATAAAATGTCTTATTTGCAATCGAGTGAGATTGCATGAAGTTATCCGACGTCGGAACTGGACACTTATATTAGACACTTTTACCCGCCATTTATTCCGTGTATGCTTATCGTAGGGATAGGATCACCACCTGCTCTTTGAGGAAGCTGTGCAGTTAAATTCACCGTCCATAAATTAAAACATTTCACCCTTTTTTTGTTTCTTTTTTTTGTTTTTTAAATAAAAATTTAAGTTTAGCGTCAACACGGCTTTTGGTGCCTTTCCTTTATACACTGCCACTGCCCTCATTCTGTCTCCCGCGGAAGGGTTATTTCATGTAATTAGTGCTCATTAAATTTACTGGTTGTTAGTTTTACCCTGGGTATTGTCACGGAGGCAACATGGTAAATGAATGTAGAACTGAAAATAAATGTTTAATGAGGCGAACTTGCGTCTAGAAACTAAAACAAAAGGTATCGAGCATCCAGCTGCGTCGTTTACGGAATGGTGGCTGACTCGAAGCAGCGCGATACTGTTGCTTTTATACGCGCGCTGCGTTCAGCAATGTTCCGAACAAGAACACTCTCTGACAGCCAAGAATGTGCTCGAACTTTCCAGAAGAGTAAAGAATAGTAACGAGGAATGAAATAATAGTAACTAATAGTAGTAACCGCGTGGCAGCCGCGTGGCAACGCACGTGAACATTCAAGTGGTATTAGGGAGGTTTCGTAGATTGTTTTCGCCGTCCCGCAACGCTCTCTCCGCAACCCGCTACGATACCCGTAACTCTACAATTAAGGCCATCGGCGCGCAGGCGCAGTAGCGGCTTCTTCGTTGCGGAGGGCTTAGCGGAGGGGGATACGCGGTCTACGAAAACTCCCTATTGTTAGTTTTATTTAACATGTTCCCAACCCCGGAACGAGAAAGCCTAGAACCGCGTGTAATAATAACTGACATCAGATTAAAAAAAAAAAAAAAAAAAAAAAAAAACATTCACATGGTCTTTTTTGTTATCTTTAAGACGACTTGAAGGTGAAAGCTCAATCGCCGATCCCGGTGATAGGGAACCTCCGAAGACAGCGCGCTCTTTGATGACACGCTTTTGGCGCCGTTAATAGGAAGTTTTCGTAGGCCGTTTTCCCACCTCCGTTACGCTCTCCGGAATGAAGACGCCACTACTGCGCATGCGCGACGCTAACCTTGCTTGCAGAGTCCCGGATCCCGTAGCGGGTTGCGGAGAACTTTGCGGGACAGCGGAAACGATGTACGATAACTCCCTAATCTCACGGCATGTCGCACGCCCGCTCTTCACCGCTGCCCGAGCGAGAGTGTCCTCCTGTCCCGCTGGGTTTGCACCGCGCGCGCGCTTCCGCCGATTCTGGCACAAGTAACGCCATCTCGTGGTCCAGTGGCGAACCGCGGGTTTTGGTACCTTTCGTGTCGCCGACGTGTTTTCGCTCAATGACTTTGAAGGTCGACTGAACGATGAGACATAAAAGGCTTTCGCCTTAATAAGATATGGGGCATTACAAAATTTCTGCATCTGTGTGCATTACAAAAAGAAATAAAAAACGTTTGCCTCTGTCTCTGTCTCAGGAGTTGCTTGATGTCCGAAACTCGGAGTCGCTTATCAACGCCAAGGACAGCAACGGGGACACGCCGCTGCATCACGCCGCCAGCAACGCCTTTCTTGACATCGTCCAGGTCAGTCGTGCGGGGGAAAGTGTCTGGATGCAAATTCGGACTTTCTTTGGGGCGCAAACTGGCATGCCGACGCGGGATTTTGAAAATAAGTGTTGGCATATACAGAATGATCAACTGAAAGACGCCATGTTCTCCCCGCAAAAAATGCCCTTATAGATCGTGTCTGAACTTTGCTGGTGGTGCTTATATTATAAAACGGAGCACAAAAACGCCACCTTGAAGATGCCAGATAAAAAGTGATTCTGGCAAGTTGCGACAGTTTTGGCGGCGTCAACTGACGTACGTGGCTGTGAGTGTCGGCGAAATTTTGTAAAAACATAAATGATGTCATACGACCGTATATTGAACTGGAAGATGCCGTACGTATGTTCTTCCCGTAAAATGGGTTTCATTCCTGCTGGTTGCCATCAGTATTAATGTGTAAAAGGCGGTGATCGTTTGCAGGGAACTTAATTTCGGGGCAATTAATAAGATATACAGTTGCAGAAGTCTCTTCAGCGGATTTGAAAAGGCAAAAAGCGTGCATCATACAGGCAAACTCGAAAGTTGCTCGTTCGAGTACGGTTTAGTTTGAGTCAGCTTGGTTTATTTTTAATGCTAAATGGTCAATCTCTTCTTGTTTTTTACTTGTTCACTATACAAATCACAAAGGTTGTTGGAGCTAGAACACGAAAAACTTTAAATTAATTCTCCTGGCAGCGGCGTGGGAGCCGACGTTTCGCTTAGACACCTAGCCTCTTCGTGGCCTCAAAGACGCTAGATTCCTTATAAAAACGTCTGCTTCTGGCTTGTCTCAAAATTTCTGTTCAATCACGACTTGATTGAGTTCCTTCCGGTGTGATTCTCCGCGTATTTTGTTCGCTGTAGTCGAAGTCCTCGATGAGCTGCACCACCGAGTTTATATTCTCCACCACCAATTCTGCAATGCATCATCTTGGGTGGTTGTTCTACAGAGTGCGCAGACTCGCTTTGACATTTCAGCTCCTGCTGAGGCACGGTGCCAACCCTGCCGCCAAAAACATCAGCGAGGAGACGACGCTACACTCGGCCTGCCGGTACAACTACCCCAAGTAGGCGAAGGGAGTCGCTCCCGTTTGCACTTCGTGGCTCGCGTTTGTTCATTCATGTTGTTTCACTTTACAAACGGGAGAAGGTACACTCTAAGAAATTCCAGTGCGTCTACTTACCCGCAAAACACTCAAAGAGCCAATCTCTGCGATCTACGAAATCAGCTCAGCGAATGATGGGGTGGAACATCTGCTTAGATCTCAATATGAAGTCTACGCTGTGGCGTTACGCAATGCAAAGCGTCATGCTTGCATTGCATAATGCCACAGCGCCCACTTAATTTTGAGGTCTAAACAGATGTTCCGCATTATCATTCGTTGAGCTGATTTCGTAGATCGCAGTCATTGGCTCTGACTGTTTTGCGGGTAAGTAGACGCGCCGACATTTCTTAGAGTGTAATGTAAGGACGAGACATACTAGTTACCTTTTAGATGGCAAGGCCGTGTAATAAAAGTAATAAGGTTGTGCTTCTCGAAAAAATACGCGGACAAGGAGGTATACACGACGTTTCGGGCGGACGCCCTTCTTCAAGTAATAGACGTGAAAGACGGCAAGAAACAGGCAGGGGTTGGACACGTCACAAAAATAGGGGTAGGTACATTGGCCGAGAGAGAGGGGAAGGCGAAACCGTTAGAAGACGGAGTACAACTTCTTCGCCTGTCATCTAAAACTGTCACGACCTTCGGTGAAGCCTAAAATTCTGAACTATGACCTTGCTATGTAGAAGGTTCTGAACCGGCGGAAGAGAGTGATAGAAAAAAAAAAAAAAAAAGGCAGGGAGGTGTGGCAATAACGCTCATTGACAGCCGAAGAAAGGCAGGCCGCTGCAAGTCCACGGCATCAAATTATCGCTGCACAGCCAATGAGATTGCTTCCGTTAAGAACGCCGAAGAACCAACCACGAAGCAAGGAATGGCAACAAAAGCCACGCGCTGCCTTTCTTAAGGATGCCAGTGACTGCACACTAGTCCTGAAGTGTACAGTGCGCCGCGGTGATGTCTGGAACTCTAATCATTCGTCATCCTTCATTCAATTAGACCATTGAGAAGGCCGAAGGGCTATTGGTAACATGGTCCAATGGTCATGCAGTCTCGGTTGATAAGAGTCGTTTACTCCTTTTTTTTTTTGTCACAGAAACCGATTAACAGACTTGTACATGTTAGCGAAAAACAATCAATATTGCGATGAATCTTTTTCAAGAAGGGTTCTGCACATACGCAGGCCTTCCTCTAGCAGCGGCGACAGCTCGAACTCTGGTTGGCGTCCGGAAGAATGGTTGCACTATGTATCTCTCCTGCCTCTTCCGCGACTCGGATCAGCCGTAGAGAAGGCAGGAAAGGGTTCGCACCTCCCATTTCGTACACCAACCGTAGCTGGAGTTTTAGCCACTTGGCGTCGTCTTTATGCAAAAAAGGTTCCTTGCAATTACTCCGAGTCAGACGCTTTTTGATTAGAAAAGCATTTAGACAATAATTAAATATGTAACTTAATTTGTTTTTATGTTTCATTAACAATAGGGTATAGCCTTTTTCTTACCGGGTCGCAATGAATTATGTATTCAGTTACTTTTCTTCGGATAGTGAGTGCGAGACAGTTTCTCCCGACGTTTGAAGTGTCTATGTGGACTCCTGTAAACGCAGCGTGGTACGGGAGATTGTGAAGCACGACAGGCGGCTGGTCAAGGAGATCGACGTGCAGTGGAACACGCCTCTGCACGCAGCGGCTTACGGCGGCTTCAGCGAGACGGCGGGCGTGCTGGTCGAAGCCGGCGCCGACCTGGAAGCCAAGAACTACTACGAGTGCACGCCGCTCACCGTGGCCTGCCAGAATGGCGACTTCGACACCGTCGCCACGCTCCTGGGCGCTGGGGCATCCGTCCACAGCGTCGACAAGATGAAGGTCAGAACCACACAATCCTGCGAGCGGCATCCGGTGCACGAACTCGAGCGTCCAAACGAGCTGCTGAGTCGTACCGCCACGCTCATTTCAATTGGCCGGTGGCAAATACTACCCATCTCAAAGATGTCATTTTCAGTCACCTTCAGCAGTCACCCGCCGTCTGGCAGGCACTGAAATTCACGGTGCTCGTAGCACTATTTTGTTTCGGCTAGACTTTTTTATTATTTTACTTTTGCGTAAGCTATTACTTTATTCTTTGTCGCCTAAACCATCTACGTCATGTTTCAACATGGCAACCGTCACGTGAAGTCGGTTTATTTCGAGCTCTGGGTCAATCGTGGAAGACCAACTACTGCGATGGTTCTGGCCGCCCATGTTCCGAATATCCCTCCTAAAAACAGCAAAATGTTCTTACGTAAGGAACCGCCATTGGCGAGTTTAAAATATAGCGCCATCAGCGTTTGCCAGGGTTTGACCGGCGTGAGATGGTTCTCTTCTCTGGTGCTTCAGGGCGCAATATACGAACGCGGGGGAACTTCCGAGACTGTTGGACTAATAAGAAAAGTGGAACCAGGAACACATGCTCCTGGTTCGGTTGACTGGCGGAAGTTCTTCGAGGCAGAGATATCACGTTGCTTACTCTTCATTAGAACAGGCCCCTGCACATCGCCGCCCAGTTTGGAAGGGAGACTGTGGTGAAGCTGCTGCTCAACCGCAGAGACGTTCGCGATTTTATTTGCAAGCGGAACGCCAACAGGAAGAATTGTCTCGACGTCGCCATTGAAGAAGACCATAGGTGAGTGTACCTTGTGATCAGTGTGCCGTCCCTTATGAGCCTTCTGGGCTTTTGTAGCAAATCGTGATCGCCCGTTCTTCTCGCTTGTCTCTTACTGAGGTACAATATAGATCGTACCGGTAGGCCGTCGTGTAACCGCTAAGGAGTGGTGCACGCTAAAGACCCCGGGTTGGCAACAGTTTTGAACTGTGCGAAATGTCCAGCTAAAACGAAGACACTAGCTGTATTCCCAAGTGCTATATTCTCCGAAATTTTCGAATGTATAGTGGTACGTCTTGCGCTAGAAGTATCGATCAGTGTTGTTCCTTTAGTCAGTTCGACCCTGTGCAAGGGCGATCTGTCCTCAGCTCTAATAATCATGCGGCGCAGTGGTAAAAAAGTAGTCCTTTTTTATACTTAGACCACTTGGCATTTGCAGCTTGATAACGAATATCGTTTTTTTTTTTTTTTTAATTGGATGAACCGTTTAAGGAAAGGCCGACGATTGGTATCCCAAACGTATCAGGGGTAGTATTTGTTCAGGAAAGCTAGTAGTAAATTGAAATATGTGGGTACGACTTGTGTGGTAAAATTTGTTCTTCGACACTATCCTTTATAAAAGAAATGCAAAAAAAGTACCCATATCGCTTGGTCGAGCTTACTGTGCAGGCACCGTATATTTCTAGGCATCATGTTCGGCTGCCATGTTTACATATTTTGATTCATTAGTCGACTTTTAGCAACACTCTAAGCTTAGTTTTATTCTCCTAACTAGCCCGGTTTATGTTGTATTTTCGTTTAACCCCTCAACAACTTTATAGTTTACTCTCTCTGTGCACCCATTTTTCCCCACATCACTGATTGCAGCAGCTGTTGACAATGTGACTTTTCTATACTGCTAGTACGTATAGGGAGAATACAAAGGGGCAAAGCTTAGAATCTGCAACCGTTAGTAACCTTGCCGGAATTTACTAGCTACCCTACTTTAGAAAAACTCTTGAGACTCGACTTGACGTGTTACTCCCCTCGCGCGCTAGCTTTGATGGTGCTTTCTTTCACGCAATCATATCTAAGACTATGTTTCTACACTCTGTTCACCCATAAGTTGAGATCTCAACTTATGGGTGAATTTTGGCAGCAGTCGACTGCTGCCAAAGTTACAAACTCTAGCTTGCCCGCGCTTCCGGCTTTGAGGCGTGCATTTCTAGCGCGAGTGCTTGTTCTGCGCTTCAAAACAGTGACCTCGAACTCTCGTACTTGTGGTACTGGCTGCAGTCTGAGCTATAGAACGGAGGGAGTATAGCAAGTTCGTCCAGAAAGCACTCATGGAAGTGGCACCTTTTTTTTTGTTTTAAGGATATTTTTTGTGCCGTTTTTTCATGTGGGCCCAGGCATAGAAGGCTTTCTTCTACACAGTTTTAGCTAAGACGCTTATTAAAGCATGCCAGCCTTGGTGGTTTGTGGGTATAAACAAACAGTGTTACGACGTTTTCGCCCCCAACATTTCTGCTGGGAGTCCTTTTCTGACCCAACCTGAGCTCCACCTCGAGGACAACCGCTTGGTAGTAAGACCGCCTTGAGCTCCATCACGTGCCTTATTCCGACACTCCTATACTGACTCACGTCCAGGACCGTAGTTTTCGCAGTCTGCAAAGTTACGCTAAAGATAAATTTCAATAGCCCTTTGCCATTCCGTGGCCCTTTGCAATCCCATGGCTCTTTGCAATTCCGTGGCCCTTTGCAATTCCGTGGCTCTTTGTGATTCCCAGGAACGTCGTAGAGGCGCTTCTCAAGAGTTCCTTCTGGAAAGAACTGCTCCAGAACGCGACCGACAGTGAACAAAACGGAGTTCACCAGACGCCGCTACGCAGTCTCATCCGCTCCATGCCAGGTAGGGAAGCCAGTGGTTGTTACGTTGCATGGAGGAATTTGAATGCTTAAATGAAATGTCGCTAGTACCACAACATTTAACTTGTGGATGTTCTTATCCTAAAAAAATATTCCTAAAAAAACAAAAAAAAAACGTCATGCAAAATTTTTGGTGCGAAAACTACTACACGTGCCATTAAACAGTGATTAATACCCATTCGGTCATGGGTGTACTCTGCCTTACACTATTAGCGCGAACACGACATCGGCGCTCCTTTGCGTTTTATTTCTTGGGTATAATTGCGGGCACTAACTTTTATAAGTTAGTGTCTCAAATGAGTATTTTACATAGCACTTTTGTTGACAAACTTTCGATTCCAAGAAAAGAACATTTGGCGATAGTGTTCCCGCGTTAACAGTGTCGTGTTGCATACATGCATAGTGCCAAGAACTTTCTCCAGAATAGAAATTAAAGCGAAGGCATAGGAGACATTTGCAAACACAGGCGAAGCTATGAAAGCAAGCACACGCGTAAGTTCTTCGTCTTCTATTATCACAAAAGAAGCGATTTGTGAGTGGTGTTTAATTTTCACGCATCAAGTCGGGCACAACCACGATTACCAACCTAAAATGAATTTATGTATTGCAGAAGAAGAGGTTGCGCTCTATTTGTAATGCCGTTTACGATTGCCATGCTTCGCCGTTGTTTGAGAGACTCTCAATTAAAAACATTTTGATTTGTATACCTATAGGTTAAGGCAGAGCTTTCGATCAGAATTAAAACGTGACACGAAAATCTAGAATCACTGGCTTCATTAGCTAGAAACGATCCCGCTTACTCAACCTGTCATAGCGATTACTGGAAGGTGGATATATGTAGAACTAATTACGAAACCCAAAGGCTGAAATACTTTCTTCCCACAACTCTGAACGATCACATTGATAACAAAATAGATTTGATTAATACTACATTATACAACCTAAGGTCAATGTACTTGTAGTTCTATAAGGTTCTGCTTGCTAAGGTGGTCGCTAAGGTGGTGACCGTGGTGTTTACATCTTTCAACATGAAAGATACATTTTGTGTATTTCAAGGAGGTGAATATTTTTGTTTGCTTAATTGCTTTTTTGTGCTTGATGTAGCATGTTTGCGCTCGAATTTGTACTATGATACATGTTTTTAGAAACTCTTTAGATACTTATATTCTTTGACAAATCTGTCTTTGGAGTGTTTTCGTTTTCTGTTTCTGGTATTGTTTGTTTACCACGTAAAGGAACTAAGTTCATGTTTTATAAATCTCTGGATGTTTTAGTTTTGTCACATGCTTTCTCTGAGATGTTTGTATTATTTTCATTGCTGCCACTGTGAGGGGGCCGAGGGCTTGTCAAGCTGCCAGGGAGTAGTTTTTTCCCCTCGGTCTCCGCCACCAATAAATGGAATAAAAAAAAAATTATTAACTGCAGTGCATAAACTGACATAAACAGGTAAAAGTAGAGTATTTGGGGCATGCACATCAATCGCCGTGAGATAACCTCTGTTAACACCCGGTTATGGGTGAGACGTTCGCGGCAAAATAATCGCCTAATCCTGCACTCCCGTCAGCAGTGTTCTTTTTGGCGACAACTCTGACCCCAAAACTGTGTAAACTTACACGTTCTCATAACCATACAGGGTCTTACTGTCGATGGATACTGAAATCAAACCGCAGAGTTGTTAATGGCAGCGACCCTGTACTGCAGCAACGAACCAGCCAGACAGAGGAAGGACGGCTTTTATCGTCTAAACATCTAGTCTGAAAGACGCAGAAGAATTACACAAAATTGCAGTTCCGTTCTTGGTCCCAGAATTGCAACCTCTAAGTCTGATTCGTGTTATTGCACTATTCTTTTCATTCACGTCCCACATGCCTCTGCCGCCTCTCAATTTTGTTCGGACGTGCTGGCAAGGCCATGTTAGCCAATGATGCTATGCATTCCCTAAATGCCTCCGCACTATTCCTTCGTGAGGGCAGACCTGGCCACCTTGGTGTTCGAGAACTGCGTGGTGGTGGAAGCAGCGTCGGACGAGGACCCGAACAAGTTGGTCACTTACCACTACCAGTTCTTGGACGATGCCTTTGCGAGCTACGGCGCCGCCGACGACTCCGGCGACGAGAGCGATTCGGATTCCGGCTCCAGCATCCCAGGTGGGCGCTTCCGACATCGACGTCGTTCCTCAGTGTCGTTTCCCGTCACGTCAAAATATGTCCGCACAAACACGCTCTACGTCGCATGGCAAACGTTGAACGTAGTAACCCTAAATGGCAAGAGTACCACATGACACATCGTACGCTCAAATATGAATTTCGAGCAAAGGAAGTTTTTTTTTTTCAATTTAAATTGAAGTTAAAGGAAATGTATGCGAAACTTTTACGTAAAACCTCTGAACAGCTCTTGAGTTACGACCAGTCAAGATATAATAGCCGCGTTGTTTACTGTTAGTGCCAAAACGGCTATGATTACTGCTACTTAACCTAACGTTAGTACATATTGACATTCGGAGGACTCCCACTTAACATTTATTACCTGCAGAAGCTGAACCTCCATGTTCCAAGATGTTTGTCACTAATTGATTAAAGTGACACTTTGCTTTCATGCTGCGTCTCTACTTTTAACTGTTCCTTCGAAGACACGCCAGACTGTGCACGAAGAAAAAATCGTGGCACATCAATCAATTAGTGATGAAATTGGTGGAACAGGGGTGTGGGGAGGGAGAGTTTATGTTGGTAATGCAATTAATCAAAGTTGCAAGCGAGCTGGTTAAGAATAACGATAATAATTTCTAAAGAAGGGGAACAAGGGGGTCAAAGGACAAACACAAATCTCCAAACCCCTCTAGGTGACTGGCGCGCGACTGAAGAAAAAATCCGCCTGGTCTTGGTATTGAACCAGGGACTTCCCCATTTCCAGTGGAGCTCTCTACCAACTGAGCTAACCAGGAGTTAGATGTCAATTGAGCAAGCGGGTTTTAACAGCCGCCACCAGTCTAACACCAGCAAGGGTGAACGGCCTGCATTTTAAAGTTATGAGGATAATGCACTTAATGCAAAGGTGCAAGGGAGCTGGACAGGAATATCGATAATAATCCATGGAGAAGGGAAACAAAGGGGACAAAGGACAAACACAAATCTCCAAACACAACTAGGTCACTGGTGAGCGACTGAAAAAATCGGCCTGGTCCTGGTATCGAACCAGGCACCTCTCAGTTCCCAGTGGAGCGCTCTACCAACTCAGCTAAAGATGAGTTAGACGTCAGTAGAGCAAACGGGTTGTAACAGCCGCCCCCAGTCAAACACCAACTAGGATGAACGGCCTGCATTTTAAGGTTATGATGACAATGCGATTAATGCAAAGGCGCAAGCTAGCTGAACAAGAATAACGATAGTAATTCCTGGAGAAGGAGAACAAGTGGGAGAAAGGACAAACACAAATCTCCAAACACAGTTAGTTGACTGGTGCGCGGCTTTTAAATCTGTCGCCTTGTCAGGCATGTCAATGCCTTTTGGGACGGCCCCTCAGACAACTGTATTCCTCGACTGTTGTCTCAATAAACTGTGATTGATTGACTGATTGATTGATTGAAGCCTTAAAATGCAGGCCGTTCACTCTTGTTGGTGCTTGACTGGTGGCGGCTGTTAAACCCACTTGATCTACTGACGTCTAACTTCTGGTTAGCTCAGTTTGTAGAGCGCTCCACTGGAAATGGTGAGGTCCCTGGTTCCTTACCAGGACCAGGAGGATTTTTTCAGTCGCGCACCAGTCACCTAGCTGTGTCTGGAGATTTGTTTTTGTCCTTTGTCTCCCTTGTTCCCCGTTCTTAATGGATTATTATCCTTTTTGGTGTTTGTCTCGTTGAAAGTTTTCTACTTGACAAAGTTAATTCCAAAAATAGTTGATGGCCCGGACATAATGCTTCAACCGATTGTGGTCATTTTCGAATGTTTTCGAGCACTCGTTCAGCGGCAAACAATTTGTGGGATCGGCATCTGCCTCGGGGAAACTCATAACGAAGGTCACTGGTCATCTCACCTGCGCTCTTATCGTTGCTTCATAGGTACGAAACTTCTCACACCCTGATACAAAACGCAATACGTGCAGAGTACCCAAAGAACTTCCAGGTTTAGCTTCATGGCTGCACTGCGGCACTGCAATCCCTGGCTAACAAGTAGCGGCCCTGTATAGTCGAATAGGGGTGGGCAAGCCTGGCATACCCGGCCTGTTTGCCAGGGGGCATGCGGACGGGCATCCTTCTTTCGCGTACAAGGTTACATAAAAGGAAAGAAAAAAGCAACACCAGTATTACCTTCCGATCGGTTCTGGTAGCTAACCAGTGGTTCAGGGCTTTCGCTTAGAAGCTTCGTTTCTCGCATATTGCTTGGTATCTTTTTTTCTCTCCCGCCTTTAAACGTTTGGCATCAGTCATTCAGAAAATACGTTCAGCTCGAGTCTCCAGTTCAAGTAGACGTTACTAAATGCTCTACTTTATGAACATTCAGCTGAAGAACAATAATTACCGATGCACGCCTAAGGTGAGAATAAACATATTTCAATGAGGGTATGTGGATTACTTTTGGCGTCACAACTGCGTGCCTCCTGACGGAGGCTGTTCTTGCTCTTGCAGTGAGGAAACTGTACGACGAGAGAGGGAACGTCCTTCCCGGCACGCCACTCTACTCCAGAGACTTCGGCACGCTCAAGCACAACCATCCTCTGATGATCATGGTGGGGGCACCAGCAGCCCATTTCGGAAACTGGGGGGAACAGCAATCGCTGCTTTTTTTAATAGGCATTAGCGCATGACACCAACCGCTCTTCTCACTAGCTTAACCAATTCAGTGACTTGTGTTTCGGGTACTTCGCGCGGAGCAGGGAAGGGTCATACACACAGAAAAAAAACCTCGGGCACTTTTGAGAGTGTCCCCCGTGTCACTGATGGACAGGAGTTTATTCTAGTTGGTGAATCATCTACGAGTGTGACGTTTTGCCAATGTGAGTTAGGTGAAGACCACCAGTACGTGACTCCAGCAATTGTTTTTTTTTCTTAGCAGTTTCCACGGTTTCCTGCTTTGTCCGTCAGGCTGACCAACAAGCAGATGAAAGCAAACTTTCTCTCAGTTCGATCCTTTCCGTTCGAGAAAGAGGGAGACCCTCCTCCTTTCTGTAGCTGGTTTAATTTTTTAGACGTTGCATTGTTTGAAAAGCCTATTGTGTTACCTGACGTTGTACCCGCATATCTTATGACAAAAGAATTTATTTTTAGAGCGGCAACTTTCTTTTAAAAGCTTGATGCTTGGTATATAAGGACTCCGCATTTTATTTTGGCACGGTCTTTTTTTTTTTTTTTGCCCTGGGTTAAATTTAAGTCTAAGATGTCAGACTGGGAACAAAATGTATTTGCAAAAGGGTTGGAAGCTGGGCTAGTTGGTAGCGGTTCATGCTGAAATAAAAAGCGCACAAAAAACCAGGACAAAAAGGGGACACGTACCACAGACAAGCGCTCTTTACTTATAAAAGAATATGAAGATAATCGAGTACTCTCGTTGTATTTGTACCTTGTATTTAAATACTTTCTTAATAAGTTACCTAGATTTGTAATTAAATACATTTGTGTCCAAATATTTTGTATTTGTATTTGGATACATTTCCTTATTGTCCGTCCTTTAGGCGGACGAGAAGCGGCGCGCCCTGCTGGGCCACGAGCTGTGCAAGAGCCTCCTGGTGCACAAGTGGGAGAGCTACGGCCGCTACGTGTACTACGGCACCATGTCGGTGTACGTGCTCTTCCTGGCCTGCCTCACGTCGTTCGCCGTCGGCACGCCCGCGCCCTGCCCGCTAGACTTCCCGCACTTCAACACCACCTGCTCGTGAGTACGCCACAGCACGCTGACCAGCCTGTTCTATGAAACAAAATGCAAACAAATTTTCTTTTGTAGCGTGAGCTACACTGGCCAAGGTTGAGCAGTTTCGTGTGGCTGTCAAAGAGCCGTGCTGCGCAAGCGCGTGGAGCAGTGACGTCACACGGCGCACAGCTGGCGCGCCGGAGCCGCCGCCGCCGCCGCGCGCTCCACCGCCACCGCGCGCGCCTCGCCGGTCTGCGCATTCCAGAGGAGTGGCGTCATAGCCGCGGCAGATGCACTGGCGCCGCCGCGTGCCCAGCTGTGCGCCTCCGTTGCGTAGTAGCCAAGTCTGACGCTGCACCGGAGCCGCTTAATAGCGCCTCTCATTTTGTGCGCATAAGCTCACGCTACGTATATCCTGGCATAGCGGAGCTAAGCCACCGCAGTTCTTTAGATAATGAATCGAATACAGCTTGATACCTCTGCGCTATTTTTTTTTTCGAATGGTAAATCAATTTTACTCAAGAGAGAGTAATATTGATTTACATACCAAATAAGCAAGCCGCGTGTTGGGTTTTTTGTACCGCATTTTTTTCTGTTGTTCAGCACACGTAGCTGAAGAAAACCTTTTTTGTCCGCTCAGCTCGCAAAAAAAAAAAAAATGTTTCTGCGATAAATTTGTAGTGTCACATACGTTCTGAACCAATATTGGCTGTAGTTGCGCAAATATGCAATCTCATAAAAAACATAAATTATTGAAACTCAAGGGGATGAACCTGAGAGGCTAACACCTTTTTATTATATTGCCGCGCGCGCAGCTTCCCAAGTAGGCAGCGCGCGCGTGGCCTAACGGTTATAGCGCCTGCCTCCAACGCGAAAAGCCAGGGTTCGATTCTTGGCCGCGGGGACGTGTTTTTGTTGACATCTAATGTAATGTCCTGGTAAATTCGAGAACCGTGTTGCTTCTTCGAGTTTAGAAAGTTCTACACGCCGAACCTTCTACGCCGATTCTTCCAGAACCCTCCGCGTGTACATAAGAGGCTCCGCGTGGCGAGCCGCAGTCAGTTTTCGCCTCAGCGTTCGACTCTGCTGCCACGCCGACTTCGACGCTCGCGACGCTGTTTGCTTCTGTTCGCTTTTATTTTTGGGCACAAGTTCGCCCCATTAAACGTTTAGTTTCCTCAGTTATTTTCGCCTCATCAATTGCCATTCGTGACAATATTATAATCTTAATCCCATAGACCCAGAGAAATAAAATAACAGACAAGACGACCGTTTTGTCCGTTGATTTATTTTTTTGGTTGAACTGCATAGTTTAGATTCCTAAATATTTATTCCTAACTAAATAAATAAAAAAAAAAACACTTAAAAACAGCAACTGCATCCAATGTTTATTTTGTTAACATGAGCAGACAGTCAATTAAAACCAGAAAGTGTTAACCGTTGTTGTGAATCGTTTTCTGTTCGAGCATCGTTCATACTGAGTGCCTCACTGGACAGTCACTGCCCACAACTCTGTCTCTATTTGAGTGACACCCTCTCCATCTGTGGGTTTGCGCAGGTTCATATCTCGGTTCAACAGCTGCGCCGTCATCGGAGAAGCATCCGACGAGGGCCTCTACATGCAGACAGAGTTCGCCCGACGGGCCAAGACCATCATCTTCATCGTCTCTGTCATCTTCCTCTTGAAAGAGGTAACACGCCACGGAAGAGCAAAATGTTGCGCCGCAGAACTCAGGGATCCTGGGTTCAATAGCCACCCCCCGCCGGTTTCAATCTGGATGAGCATCGTACCGGCGTACGGTCATCTAGCCCCCCTGCGTGGTGCACGCTAAAGGCCGCTGGCTAGGAGTCGTACTGCTCTGCTAAATTTCTTATCTCAGGCGAGTAACAGTGTCGATACGCTGTCTAAACATCTAGCGCCTTTTTTTTTTTTGTCTAGCAATAATAAATATGATTCGATTATACCTCGGTTGAGTCCAATGCAGTTCCAGTTTATATTAAAGGTACGACAAAACTATTTTTTTTTCGCTTTTGATAAAAGCTGTTTATTCAGACCTAATCCTCGAACGCCATAAAAGAGGCGTGCATTAGTTTTGCGCTAAACAAGGTCCAGCTGTTACAAGAAAATATATAATAATAATAATAATAATAATAATAATACGTAGCAGAAACTTGTAAACAAGACAAACCGTTCCGTGTTCTTCGTCGGTGCGTGCTGCCAATGTTCACGAAAGCAACCGTGCGAGAGTGATGCTTAAAGCTTTGAACATATGCTCAATGCGCTTGTTCTGTTGCGGACAGTTTTCGAGCTTGTCAATTTCCTTAATTGTTAGCTATTATGATAATTAGTTGTGCGCGCGAGAATTTACTTCGTTATCTGTGTGTAATTTGACATACCACCAGTACTGATCAGTCACAAACGTAAACCAGACAATCCTCCGACGCATTGCAGCCTGCAGGCGACTGGAGCTCAAGCCTAGCAATGTCTCAGAGCTCGTGCCTATAGACCATAAGCTATATTCGGTTGCCTTTTTTCACAACCGGCGGCGTCACCGTCTAGGACCGCAGACACAAATCGTATCTTCCGGGCTATATTTCGCGGACTATACATGTTTAAAAGTGGAAATTTTAGACCGTGCGGACTATCTAGGCGTGCGGACTATACAGAAATGTTTTTCCAACATCGTTCATTATGACGAGAGGTGACGAATTTTGTTAATTAAATATTATGTTAATGATGATTTATGTATAATACAAGCTTCTTTGTGAACTAAGACAGCAGATATTTGTCAAGGTGGGCCGTGTATAAGAAGATTTTCGTGTAGATTAAGCACCAGGTGCGGACTATGCACGGCGTGCGGACTATCTAAGCAAAACCTTTTCTCAGCCCTAAGTTGACTTTTGCGGACTATACACCGGGTGAGGACTATAGCTCGGAAAATACGGTAACTGTAAAGTTAAAAAGGTTTCCGAAACAAAGCAGATTTAATTTGCTCGCATTTTGTTTTAAGTTTCTGCGAAAATAAAATTTTGTCTCGTTTCGTTCATGTTAGTGTGCGTGTGTCAAAGACTCGTACGTAACGCGTTACTTTTACCTGGTTACTTTTGTCGATAACAAAGTAAAGACATAATAGTTACATTTTAAGAAACGGGACGAATAACGCATTTTCGTTACTTTTACATCGATAGCTGTTATGGGCTCTTCCATAGCCTCCTCTATACTGGCAAAGCCTGGCAAATCGCCACGAGAAGTTGCCGCCGAAATGGAAAAGGTGGAGCGGCAGCCAACGGATGAGACGAGAGCCACGTGACTGGCGGCCCGCTGCGGCGAGACGCCGAAACACACTTCTCCCGGGCGATGGAATGTCCGCTCGTGCTCCTCGCGTTCCTCGCGCTACCGCTTCTTTTCTCATCGGGTTTCAAAACCATGTTTCGGGTCCTCGCCGCTGCAGAAGCTTTGCGCTGACGTCCAGGTTCTCCGAGAAACGGCTCTTTGATGCTCTGTGCTACCAGATCCTCGCACTTCAAATCTGCGACCGGGCACTCTATGGCTCCGTCGTCGAACTGCCAGGCTTTATGAGTATAGAGGAAGCTATGGCTCTTCCCACCACTAGAAATGACGTCCGTTGTTGACGTTGAAGTTGTTGACGTTGTTGTTGGTGATGTGAGGTGACCGTCGTCGATGTTTTCAAATCTTTGAAAAAGTTCGCCCGCCGCCCGCTGGAATTTTACCTTGGTCTGCTGCGTGCGATGCGCAGGCGTTACCACTAACCTATGGCATAGATTCTGTTTTATGGCTATATATTGACAGTGAACGAAGAACCACAACGCACGATGCATTTGAGTGGAACCTGAGCTACCCCACAGCGTTATCAACCCGCTCTAAACTTAGGGGTTTTGTACAGCCCGCTGCCCATTGCACGCGCTCTCTGGGGGAAAAACTAGCCTACAACAAAACGCCATCGTAGCACTGCCAATGCCAAAAGCTCGTGCCGGCAGACGCGCGTTTAAAGGAGCGGTGCAACGATATTCAATTGGAATGTTTTTCACTTTACACGAGCTTACTGGTACTAGAGGGACTCAAGGATACTCGCACGCTACGCCACCGGCCAAGAAAAACCTTTGTTGCCGTGTAATTTCAAGGAAAAGCCGATCAGTTTCATTCAATCTCTCCTTTACAAAATTTGATGACGTAACGTGGGGATCGCAGTACACCCATATGACGATATTTGAATGCGGTTCATAGATTGGACCCGAGCATTGCGTGGGCACGCGATTTGGGCTCGTGATAATTACTAGCTCGAGAAGCATTCGGGTAGTGCAGAGCCGTTTATTGAGAGAGTTTGGCCATACATTGGTTTGAATAGGCGAGCATCTCGGGGCCAACCACAGGCCGCGAAACAGCCCCTAGCGGTGGTCGTGTGCTCTAAATTTGTGCCACGACTATACTTCGTTTCACCTTATGTGCGAGCGAAGGCAAAACTGGAAGCGCGAGCGCGGAAGCTCCGTGCGTTCAGGCTTTGCTCGAGCGCGCGAGCTGGGGAGAAATGTAAAAGGCGCTGGTCTCGCGCTTCTAGCTTTGGCTTCGCTCGCAGACAAAGTGAAACGAAGTATAATTTGAGCCATGCCGAGCGGAACTCCGCGTCTCAAGACGCTCACGCACCCCACCCTTTGCACTGCTTTCTTTCAGCCAGTCTCAGGACCAGGGTGTAAGATAGACAGGTGGGGAAACGAGAGCCAAATGAGTGACCGGATTGTGTACCCTTCGGTTTTCTCTTTTTCTGTGGCGCCATCTATGTGGAGCACCGCGAACTCTCACTCCGGGTGGGCGACCGGTGGCGACCGGCTAAACTGACGGAGATGGTTTCTCGTGGATTTTCAATAAAGGACTGTCGCGCTCTCGGTTTATTTTGCGCAATCTCCCATAAAGTTCCATGCAAATCCGATTCCGATTTTTTTCTTCTCGCCGCAGCGCCATCTGTCGCAAATCGGGGGTACCCGCAAGCAGACGAGTACACAATCCGGTCACGGCGCTGCGGTAGGCTTCTATGGGCGTTTCCCCACCTGTCTATCTTACACCCTGCTCAGGACGCTGTTCTAGCAGTGCAGACAAAGGCATGGGCACGAGCGCGTGGCTTTGGAAAGTGCCTCCTATGCACGAGGTCTCGTACAAACAAAAGCGTTTCGCTGAGCTAGGCTCACGCGCCTGTGCCTTTGTCTTCACTGCAGACATTTGTGAGATGGAGTAGAGGTCTCCTGATTGGTCGACGCTGTGTCACAAATTTAGTTTACGCTCTAAGCGTGGGGGGAATATTCGGCGCTGGCGGCGGCCTTTGCTCCGCCTATTGTCCAAACTCTCCTAATATACGGCTCTGGGGTAGTGGCCCGCGTCCACTCGCTGCAACGACGACAATAGCCGAACCATGCCAATGTCTGGAACTCAGCGCGTGTCCTGTGCTTTGCCAACCCCAGCGCGTGGCTATGATCAACATTGGCGGCATATAGTCGGCTCCAGATCACGTGGCCGCTTGTTCTGGCTGCGAGTTGAGGGGGTGAACGCATGTCGTTTATCTTTAATTTTTTACTGGGACTTCTATTGCGTGGGGTGAAAAACGAACCCGTGTTTCGTAGGTCATTAACGTCAGGGATCCGTTCTAAGCGGTATTTGCGCGAAGTACAAAAATTGTTGCATCGCCCCTTTAAGTGCTCCGGAACCAAAACGAAACAGAAACGCTCGGAACAAAACGATAGAAAACAGATGTCGATTTTGCGTGAACACGACGCCGATGACCAACGACTTCGTCCACACGTGTCGTAGCTGTCGCTGTGACTGTACTCTAGATTAACACAGGACTGCTCCATTTTGTTTCATAAAGTAACGAGTAAAAGTATTTAGTTACGTCTGGAGGGAAACGGGTACAACACAACTACCTTACCTAGTTCTCCCCCCTAGTTCGGGCCTGTAATATGCAGAACGGGAAAACGTTAGATGTACCATAAGATTATATCCACAATAGATATGTCAGTAAGGCCACAGTTATCCTTGAATGAACGCGTTAAAAGGCAAGGAAATATTTACGACGACAGATATTGGCAGCGGCTAGTGCTTCATAGAACCAAGCATATTCCGAGTAACGAGAAATATAAAGCCTTACTTTCGAGATGAGGGAGCGCGCTCCTTTTGAATCGCAGTAACAATTGTAACGTACTTCGTTACTTTTTGAGTGAGTAACGCGTAACGGTATTTAGTTACTTTATTTCCGTAACGTGTCGTGTACACGTCTGTGTCAAACGTCAGAATATAGGTTATTCATATTTCCTCTAAATAACAGCGAGGATCTTAAATTTTGTTTCTGTTCCATGGCCGAAACCTTCGTCACGCAGTTGTTTCAAATCTATAACACCCGCTGGAACTACCTGGACCTGGAGAATCTGTCGGAGTGGAGTTGCTACGTTTGTTCGCTGCTCTTCGTCACCAACTTCACGGACTGTTCCTACTCAACTGGCGTCCCCGAGGTGAGAGCTATTCATTGCACTTGGTTATTTTCATTCGTGCGTGACTGGTGCGACGCGACGCACGAACTTCTTTCTCGTATTTCACACTTCTCGCGTATCTTCCGAATGGCGTCGCTCAAGTCTGTTTGGAGAATCGTCGTATGCCCGCAACACATGATCTTTTATAGCTTTATTGCCTTTACTTCATAACCCGTTTTTTTTTTATTCGATGCGGATGCGATAGTAGAACCATGGCGTTCCGATCTTGATGCGTTGCCGTGGCAGTTTTGCAGGTTTACAGTTGAATGTACAAAACATGGTTGTACTCGCTCTCTTTAACACCTGTGAACGACCCACTGCGAACTTTAAAAAAAGAATAGTAGTACTATATCTAACTGATATATACTTAAAATGCAAGCGATTCGCTGACTGGTAATCTTTGCGAAATCCTAAGACTGAGAGAGAGAGAGAGAGAAAATACGCGTCTTATACAGTTCTTTTCGGTCCAGGAAGTCGGCGTTAAATTCCTGTAGTTCGGGTGTAGTTCTTCGGATAGGGTTTAGAGTGCGTTTTTTAGTATAAAAAAAACTTTCAGCCTTTCCACTGTGGTGAAGAAGGAAGAGCAGCGGAGCTGTAGCTTCTGTTCTCGGCGGCATACTTGGGTAGTAATTCAATTACAGTAATTGAAGTACTGTAATTTAATTACTTTTCTTGGTAATTTGTAATTGTAATTAATTACTTTCGGCTGAAAGGAATTGTAATTGTAATTTAATTACTTTCTAGCGCCAGTAATTGCGAAATTTCAGGCACAATTACAATTACTTTTGCAAAAATTTGAGGCGCCGACAGAACTTCCCTGAAAGCCTCAGCGCTCGCACAAGCGGCCTAGCTCTAGGTCAACAACAAGCATTAAGAAACACACACACGCAAAACATAAATAGTGTCGCATTGTTTTTTGTTTTGTTGCTTACACTCATTTCCGGAGCCTACCTCAACGGCGCCGTGTAGCGCTGTCTGCTGTGCGAGCAGAAAACAATAGCGTAAACATGCCAAAATATTCAAAGAAAAAAAATTGAGCTTCAGCTTTCAGCCAAGGTTGGGAATTTAAATTGTCTGTCAAGTTATGTTTCTTTATTTTTTGCCAGTTTTTTACGTCTCTCTTCCAGTAAGGTCGAATATTTAAATCTTTGTATTATTTACACGTTTATTTACTGTTTTCCTTTGGATATTATTTGCATAAGCGTTTTGGAGACTCACCTCGCACCTGTGAATATTGTCACCAATGATCCGGGAGTCCCGATTCGGTTTTTATGTTTTTCTAAGCCATTATAATTTCAACTCAATGTAAATATTTTACGATACTATGATGTTTGTATGGGAATGCGGTCGTATTAGCGCGTGTTGACTTTAATTTTATATAAACACTTGTAACATATTCATATATAACTAATTGTCGCATTTTGATTTGCCTGGCTAACAAAAGTCTGTCAACCCAATTTTCTTAGCGATCTGGCGTCTTCCAGGATTTGAACTAATTTATTATCATTTATTAAATATATAAGAATGTAGTACTTCATTGCCCCAAACTCTCAAGTTCTATCATGAATTTAACAAAATGTATAAAAGGAAAATATACTACACGCGACATGTATGCAGCGATTAAGCCTCCTCAAATATTGGGGCAAGGAATGAACAAATACGTTTCATTCTATGCAACTCGTTTAGTGATATGGCCCAAGTCGGGTCGCTTTCAGAAATAAGTAATTGTAAAGTGATTGCATTACTTTTTAAAAGTAATTTGTAATATTAATAATTACTTTTCACGTAGTAATTGTAATTGTAGTTAAACTACTTTTGAAGCAAATCAATTGTAATTGTAATTAAATTACACCTTGAAAGTAATTTACCCATGTATGCTCGGCGGTGACTTTCCAGGCGAGCGATCTGCTCTTCTTTCGCAATGAAATCTGAAGCGCTTGACGCTGTGTAACTTTAGGCGATACCGGCTTCGCGACGGTTCCGAAACCATTCGCGCTGCTGCGCACATCGCCGCTTGTTCCGTTTCCGCTCATCTTCCTCCGAACAAATGTTGCCGCCATCTATGAGCGACGGCGGCAAGCAGACAATCGGGAAACACAACACTCTGGACAGCTACCGCCATCTATGAGCGACGGCGGCAACCAGGGTGTTGTGTCGGCGGGTGTCGACATTTTTTTGGTACCGGACACGATCTTGGGGAAACTAGCCCTTAACAGCTCCGCTGTAAAAACAAAACGCAAAAAAAAAAGCAATGTGCTATCCAGTTTTATATTGTCGGTAAACTGTTCGTCATACCTTTCACAATTTGTTTTAAATCTTGTTTTTTTATTTTGTTTTTTTTTAGTCACCCAGATGCTAATCACTGTTGTCAAGCGTCCTTTTGGGAGTAGCAGAAAGGCGTGCTAGCTCTAGCAACGTATCCCGCTTGTGGCTCCATGTCACGCCCTCCCCTCGCAGCCTTGGCAGTGGCAGCTGGGCGTGGTGTCCGTGTTCCTCAGCTGGGTGCTACTGGTCATTTACATCCGCAAGCTGCCCTTCCTGGGCATCTACGTGGTCATGTTCACCAGCGTGTTGAGCACCTTCAGCCAGTTCTTCATGGTCTTCTTCCTGTTCATCGTCGCCTTCGCCCTGGCCTTCCTGGCCGTCTTCCAGAACCAGGTACAGCGGGCTTCGATAGGTTAAAAAAACGTAGGGCGTTGTTCTCGCCGTCTCGTACCGTAACCGCGTTGGCTGCTGCCCGATATGCTCGTAACTCGCCATGCCCCGCATTTCTTAAATTGTCAGTGAGTACAATGCGCGCGTTCCGTTACGCTGCAACCTTGTCTCTGAGCTTTAAAAAGAACGATACTCATGGGCGCAAAAGGTAAAGCGAACAGACGCACCAAGCATGACGGCGACTTTTCAAACGGTGTATATTGTCGAACGTATCCTAGCTGTGCCACGAGAGCAGCTCACATTCGCTAACGTCAGCATAAACCCAAGCTAAAACGTCGACAATATTTTAGTTGGTGTGCCTGTTCGAATTAAGAATCTCTGCAGATATTTTGTTGGGCCCTTCCAGACGCGCATTACAGTACAAGGCCGCTGCGCTGCTCATCATACATCATACTAAAGACAGGGCGTTCGCAGGGAGCATGATGGCAAAATTTTCTTCGGAACGCATCGAGTGCATTCAAAGTCGGCATTCGAAGCACCTTTACTTCGTTCTTCGTACGTGTGTACTTTGAACATCTATAAACACAGTTTTCGTGTGACCAGTGTGACACGTCTGTCGTACCAGAAAGAAACATTCCTCGGAGAGTGCCTGAAGACTGTCTTTTGCATGATGCATTAGCAGTGGGACCATGGCTTAAAAAGAAGAGTCAGACGGTCGCTCGTTCCTTGCATTCCCAATGACCCCCGTTACAAAACCAAGAGTTAAAATGCGTTACTCGTTTCTGTTATCATGTAATTGAGTTCGTCAATGAAGTCAGTAACGAATTACATCTAATAGCGTTACTTGTTCTAACGCGTCACGTACGAGTCTGGAGAAAAGAGACGCTTTGGGTGCATTGCGCAGCCGGCGTTCGACAACCCCTGGAAGGCCATCATGAAGACGACGGTGGATGATGTGGGCGAGATGGAGTACGCAGCCTCTGCACGAAAACGTGCTCCCGTACGAGACGGCCTCGTACATTCTGATGGCGCTCTTCCTCGTGCTCATGACCATCATCACGTCCAACCTGCTCGTCGGCCTCGCCGTCGACGACATCAAGGTGGTCCTCGAACAAGCGGAGCTCAAGAGGCTCGGCATGCAGGTGTGTGAGCAACAGTGCTGCGTCCGATCCGAAGGCGGTCTTTCTCAGAGCCGCGAATAGCGACACGCCTGGGTGTAGGACAAAGTGGTCCCGGACAAAATGGTCCCAGACAAAATGGTCCCGAAAAAAATTGTCTCAAGCCCAAACCCGGAAAAAATGATCCCAAGTGATTTGTTGACACTTTGGGGCTCTTTGATAGTTTTACTGAACTGCCCTCTGCAGTTCATTCGGCTCGATGGCTTCCATTCGCATAAGTCAGAGCACCGTGCAAAGCTGGAGCCTGGAAGTCACTACACAAACACGCACGCACACATTAAAAGCGCAAGGTCGCGGTGCACTATCTGCGCTTGATTAGACTATCCGGTGATAAAAAAAAGTCAACAAACGTCGTTAGTACGTTTTTTTTTTTCGGCACTGCTTCATTGGTTTTATCCGCTCGTAGCGTCGGCTGCACTGTGATTTCAGTGAAACGTAGCATAGGTGTGGAAGGAAAATAAATCTCACGAGTGCATTTTCTTAACTCTTTCATGACCACGGGGAAAGTAGCAATTTTCAAAGGATCCGTGCAAACGCTTTAATTTCCTAACTAATTTGGGTATGGAGCAATATGACACATCAAAATGTGGCAAGTAGTGTTCTTTCAAAGGAAACTGAGGTTGGTATAATGTGAAAAGAAGACATCAAAAATTTCATTTTAAAAATACAATGCACTTTCGGAGGTGTATAATCGCCGACACTTCTGCACTTATTGCGATTGAACGACAAATAAAATAAAAATTTAGAATATAAAAAAATGTGCCCCACACTTACGGCTATTAGTTCTGAAAGTTAGTGTACTGCATCTGGCGTTGTCTATTTCTGGTTCGTCGGAGAGTAACCTACATAACACGTGCGCTTGTCAACGAAGGAATGCTTATATTGGTGAAACACAGATAGTACACCTCCCATCCCCAGCAGAATGCTTTGTGTTCTAGCATGGTTTTGTCATAGCCTTGATTTCAGTTCTTTCATATTAGCATTTTTGTCCGCCTTGGAAGATAAAACGTGCACTCCGGCTCAGGACAGCGTAGGAATTTACTGATGCTTACCGACAACCATCTGCTAAGCAACACATAAACGTCATTTAAAGTGTCCCAGCGCTCTTGAGGTCTAAAAAAACATGCCAAAATACAGTTAAATTATGTAAATAAGTGATCTTTGTTACAAAGACTGATGCAAGCAGTTGGCCATGTTAGACAGGTGCAACCATCGTTCCCAAGACTATTTTTGACAGTCTAATAGATTATGATAAAGCTCGAACTTACGTTGAAACCGAAACT
>JABSTQ010005408.1:0-30122 GCA_013358835.2 Ixodes persulcatus
AGGACATCAGACGCTTTGCTAAAATCAATAAAGATTCCTAAAGTAATGAGCCTTCTTTCTATATATTGTAAAATATTTTTCTTTTGAAATAACAAAGCTGCTTCTGTAGATCTAAATTTACGAAAACCGAACTGGGAGTCTGTAAACACAGTGTTTTGCAAAAAAGTTGTCAAGGCGCGTAAAAATAATTTTTCAAGTACATCGGGAAAAACAGGCAGCACAGAAATAGGCCTATAATTACTTATAATATGCTTATTGCCACCTTTATATATAACTGCGCCTTTCGCCAACTTCATGCTCGCAGGAAAATGACCGGACGATAAAGGTAAATTATATATGTGTACGAAGCATGGCGCGATGACGTCCATTAAATATTTAACTGGTTTTAACTGTATCTCATTTATATCACAACTCTCGCTGTTCTTAAGCCTCTAAAACATGCTAAATTCCTCTTGTTCGTCGGTGGGATTTAGAAAAAAAAAACTACAATCGACACGTTTGGCAAACGAAATGGCGTCGTCATTGTAGGAAGTCTGGTGTTTACTTGAAAAGTAGTTACGCCAAGGTTGTACCCGACATAGTATGACCATCTATAGTTAATTCACCTATACCAGAAAAACAAATTCTTGCACGCTCTTGAGGCACGGTATAAAAGCACCCGGCGGGAGGCTAGGAGCATCGTCTTCGTGGGTCTATGGACGATACTTCTTTTGGTTTACTTGTCTGGGCATGGCGGTCGAGTCCACTCCTCACTTTACAGTCAACTGTTGGCATAAAGGGGGTGGGAGGGGGGGGCCGGGGGGGGGGGGTAGGCCCTTTAAGGAGTGCTGAGAGAGACAGAGAGAGAGCAAGGCGTTAAAGTGGTGTGATCCTCAATTGTTTTGTGAGACCGATGACCACCGCTTCTCTCGCTCTCTATGCCCTGCCCGCCCCCCCCCCCCCCCCCCCTGGCCTCCACGAATATTGGTATGAAAGTTAGAACCGATGAATGGTCAGGTAACCCGTAACCGCCACTTTTTCTCTGAGTGGTCGAGTTTTCGGTCATAGAGTGTGCGTTGTCTCCATGGCCATCCCTTAATAAGATGTTCAAAATTCAGGTCATTAAGGAGAACAGAAACCTAAAGTTTCAGTGCATACTTTGCTTGCCAAAAAGCACATATTGTCATCCGCAAGAACAATCTCGCTACGGAAACACATCAAGGTAAGCTGGGACACTTGTATTCTGCATGCGGCTACACATTGTAACGTTACAACCAAGTTTTTCTTTTCTTGTGAATAACACGCGAAAGGGAGCTTTCGCAGATCGCTTCTTTAGCTCCGAATCAAAAGGGAGCTTTCGTAGATCGCTTCTTTAGCTCAAAATCTCGTAGCGGAGGTAGACACTGCTTCTGAGCACGCGCACCGCTAGCTTTGCCTGCACAATTCCAGTGAGTATATGCGGAGTCCGTGATCTAGCGCATCAATAAAACGTGCCCATTCTCTAAAACGTGTTTCAATGATATGGTGGTCGATCCAGCATAGTAAACCCCAAAACGTTTTAACAAAAGGCGCAGAAAATTAGCTCGAGTACCGGGATCATCTAATCCACACTGTGCAGCCTGGCCAAACAAGCTTTCAAACTGCTGACTTCATATTTCAAATTCCTACTCAATGTGATCTCACAAGAATACGAAGGCCGCGAGAATTATGTTACGTGTTAAACAGTGTGGGATTTCCGTCCACCTGTAACAACCGTGCGCATGTGAGCACGGATTGCAGATGACCGAATGGAACCAGGACGAAGAGGGCAGATGTCCGCCGTCATAACGTTATTTGCGAGGTCATTTCTTTCTGACTGCCTGTCAGCGGCAGGCCTTTTTTTTAATACTTTTTTTACCGCACGGTCTCGAAAGTTTGGCGATAGGAAGGAGGAGGAGGCCCCGCGCAAGGCAGAGCGTTTCTTCGGCAACGGTTGCCTTCTCGCCACAGTGGATACGGATCACGCAGAAGGCATGCGACAATTTCTGATAGTCCTGGAGTTTTTATGCTATAACGTTCACCGTCTACCTCTGGGCCTCGCGGCGGCTCCGCCGGAGTAGAATCTCCTGTGTGGCTCTGCTTGCTTTTATTGCCCGGCGTCTCGCGCCCTCTTCTTTTCTCGCGGGGGTGCCACGTGTTGGCCGCGTGGGAAATCGGGAATCTCGTAGAATTTTCCAGGTCTTTCTCGGCGGTTGGAGCGCGCAGGAGCATGCGGTTTAGAGAAGCTCGGTTTACCACACGCCGTTTTACCGACCCCAGTTTATCGAATCGCCTCATGGAGAAGCTCAATTCCTAGAAAACAGCGATAAACCTCGTTTTAACGAATTCGGCCGCCGTGAAGCGGCGTGTAAGGTGGCCCAGGTTGGTGACCCAGGCAGGGTGACCAAGGTAAGCCGCCACAGACCGTCACCGCAAAGCCCCGTAAAAACGGAGGGGGGGGGGGGGGATAGTTAAGACGCCGCTTAGTGATACACGCTCGAAGTAGGGGATATTTTTTTTTTTTTCAACAGCGTCCTTTTTTGACAAACGGCATTTCTCTAAACTCACGCTCCGTTTTCTCTAAACGAAGCTTTGATACAAGGAACCCGTTCTCTAAAACGTGTTTCGATGAAATGGGGCTCCATCAACCGTAGTAGACCGGAATTTGATGCTGCGTTCTTGTTTCTGCGGCGGCTCGATGCGCCATTCCGTCGGCACGTGAGGGCGGCTCTTTGGAGGACGCGTGGGCGCGATAAGTTTGAGCGGCTCAGGCGGATTTTTTACAGTGAGTAACAACAGCTATTGACCTTCGTCTTTGTAAAATACGCATATGAAATTATTTTCACAAGAGGAAACACTTTGCCGCGCAGCTTTACCTAAACCTCTGTATATTTCCGGCCCACACAGCACGGAATAGTAGCGCGAACGCGCGCTCGACATATTATGCAAACCGGTTCGGAAAGGTTCTTTTCTTTTGCTCCGGTTCAGATTGAGCTCCAAAATGGCGCAGAACATTTTGGTTTGGGTTATGTTCTGGTTCGGGCAAAATAAGCAGTTCAGTACCGGTTACAGTTCAGTTCCCGTTACGGTCCGACCCCCTGCCACCATTACGCCGTGCAGGAGATATGATCGAGGCGTGATGAAATGAAACCAGTTCATACTGCATCAAGTACATCGGCGCACAAGGACAACGATGACGTTGCAGTTATCATGCTTAACGCACATAGTTCAAGCTACGAAGCTTTTATTTTTTTTTCTCGCATGTCTGGTTTGTGTTGCACACCATTTACCGCATGGCTAGTGTGAATGAAAATTTGTCTAATGTAGGTCCGGTAGTGGTGGTACAGTTCCTGACGGCGGAGGGTATTAACCAACTGACGTTCATCGCCGAATGCCGGTGGTGAATCATAAATATACGTTTTGAAGACACAAATGACTACTACTGTAGAATTGATTTATGTCGGATACAACATGAGGAATGAAGGAAATTTTCGACGCTGTGTCAGGCTCACGCTTTTGCGACATGCGAAGCCATAGCCAACACAAATCTATTATTATTGGAGAACCGTCGCTTGCGTTGACGTTCGCTATCGGAGGAATTCGCTATGTTGTTTGGAACTCCTAAAAAGTGTTTGTGAATGTGCTGAAGTATCAAAAATTGCGTTCGTAGCTGATCCGCGGAAGCTCACTGACCACATCAGGAATGACACACGGACTGCAGTTGAATCGCTGGCTGCGGTACAAAAATGGTAATGCTATTATGATGCACATAGTGGTCAAAAACCAAATCTGGTGTCGCCACTTTGGTCGCTGTTGTGATTCGGAAAAACGGTCTCCCGTGAAATAAAAGAAACGCAGGGCCTACGTGGGCCTGCGGAAAATGACGAAGTCTTACATGCCGAAGCGAGGCTGGCGAGGTGGCAGGCACCGGCGGGCCCAAGGGCGGGAACGCCCCATAAGAGATGACACGTCTGACTGCGTCGAGGTCCAAACACGTACTCCGTTTATTGGTAAACAAACAAGCCGGGGCTCAAGGCCCGATGGTTGAATAGTAGCGCCGCCTGGCTATGGGAATTGCTGTAGCAGTTTGTGGCGCCACCTGGTTAGTGTGGTGAACTTAATGAAAAATTTGAAATACTACACTTTCCCTTCCTTAAAAAAAATAAACTCCTATTCTTCCTTCCCTTAAGAAAAAAAGAGAGAAGGGAAAGGTTGACTTATACAACAGCAAGCAGCTATAACATCTTTAAAGACAAAAGCAACCATCGCAGGGAAAACAAGGACTGAGCTGACTGACAGTATCAGTTGTGTGAAATTGACAAAATGAAAAATGCAAGGCATTGAGTGCAACACTTGCGAAAAAAAATGTAGTTTAAAACAACCGACTTCTCATAAGGCTAAAAACCTTAAAGGCAGAAAATGAAAATTGGGCAAAATATTTGGCAAGTGAAACAAAATTGAGCAAAAGACACTGGGCAAGTAGCCAGTTAAACACTTCGTACTGCATGGTGCAGGAAATAAAAGCGAAAACTTCACATAAAAAAATGTTCATGGACATGTAGTAGCACTGAAAATAGACGAGTCTTCTGAAATGTCTGTTGTCACCACACACAAAAAAAAATTACTGAGGTTGGTTCTGTTAGTGTCCGTTGGTTCATAGATACATTTGTGGAAATTAACTTAAAAGGTCCTTTAGAGTCATCACATAGTCTTTGAAGCGTCCCGGCAGTCGCCGAGTTCGAGTCGGGCGACTCTCTGGCCGGGGAGTAGATGTGTGTGGACCCTGGATTTCGGTTTCTGGAGGATCCAACTGTGGTGTCGGCTCACTGCACGATTCCGACGGCACTCTCACTGGGGAGGGCGCCGGTACCGGTAGTGGTGCACCTTCGAAGGAGGTGCCAGAGTCTGCACCCTCAGTGGCAGTCTCCGTACGACTGGAGGACCAGCTGGCGTCTGACCAGCTGTTATCTGGGGACATCCCAGGAGACAGGCTCTGCTCAGAGGGCTGAGCATTCTCCTCGGGCACTGGTTCCACCTCTGCAGGACCCTCGGGGAGGGGAGGGGGACTCCCAGCTGGAACAGGACCCTCAGGAAGAGGAGGAGGGGCCTCGGGACTCAGGCCAGAGTCAGGACTGTTGACCCTCAGGGTCTGGACTGGTGGTGTCCGGGCTGGCCGGACCAGGAACAGGAACAGGCGGCTCTGGGGGAGCCGGCCGGACAGCAGGCGGAACAACTGCAGGGGAAAAGGGGGGGTCCGGGGGGAACAAATCGTCCCGGAACCAAGATGTTCTGGTTGACGAAGGTGTGAGAGTCGTATGCGTTAACTTGGACGCATGCCAGGTGGATCCATCGTCCAGCCGGTATGTAGCTGGACCCACTTGGTCTTGGATCTTCTGCGGAGAAGCATACTTCATTTGTAATTTTCCCCTGTGACGAGGTTTGTTGACCTTGACGGTCTGTCCAGGAATGAATGTAGGTCGCTTGACAGCACGCCTTCTGTCTGAGTACATCTTCATTCGTTCTTGGTATTTCTTGATTGTGGCTGGAAGCCTTTCTTGGACTGCGGACCTTGGAACTTGTGGGTCGGGGACTGGACGCCCCGAAAGATGAAGACGATTGCGATGATTCCTGCCGTGCAGCAAGAACGCAGGAGTCTCTCCTGTCGCAGCATGACGAGTGGCACGGTACACTCCCAAGTATTCCGTGACTGCTTCTCGGAGGTTACGTTGCTGTACGACAGCCAACTGGATAGTGGACTTCAGGACGCGGTTGAAGCGTTCCACCTGTCCATTCGCTTGAGGGTGGTACAGGGATGACCTGAGATGACGAATACCCTGATTCTTGAGGAATTCTGTAAATTCTTTGGAGATGAATTGGGGGCCGTTGTCGGTAACTATCTCTTCCGGCAACCCCTCTCGTGCAAAAACGAATTTGAGAAAGTCTATCACGGACGCAGTTGTGACGTTGTGGACACTCATGACCTCCGGCCATTTGCTGTGGTAGTCCACAAGAGTTATGAAGAAACGTTCGTTGCGCGGAGCGCGTTCGAACGGACCAACGATGTCCATACCTAACTTCGTCCAAGGACGAGATGGAAAATCGACTGGCTGTAATGGTGCTTGGAAGGTCTTCGCAGGTTTGTCCGTAGACTGACAAATGGTGCAATGTTGGACATATTGCTTGATGTGGAGAGATACTTGAGGCCACCAGTAGAGTTCTTTGATGAGGCCTGTGGTCCTCGTGATCCCTTGATGCGTTTCGTGCGCTATCTCGATGACCTGGTCACGTAGACTGGTCGGCACGACGATCTTTTGGGCATTAAACAGTAGTTTGTCTACCTGCGACAGCTGTTCTCGGACTGCGAAGTAGGGCTTGAACCCTGGAGGCAGCTTGTCTTCAGCTGGCCACGTTGATGAGATGTATTCCATGACTTTTGGTAGAATGGGGTCCCGAGCTGTTGCATCTTGGAAGTCGCGCTGGTTCAGTGAGGCGCAGACGATGGAAACCACTTCCTCGGGAAACTTTGTGCCGTTTTCGGTGTCCTTGACAGGCAGACGGGACAGTGCGTCTGCGACAGTGTTGTCAGCTCCCTTGCGGTACTCCATCAGGAAGTTGTAGTTGAACAAACGGGCTGTCCAACGACTGATGCGTAGCGGTCGGACTCCGGTGCCCTGCGTAGACATGAGGGTGACGAGTGCACGATGGTCGGTGCGGATGGTAAACTGTCTTCCCCAGAGGTAGGTGTGCCACTTCTCGCACGACCACAGGATTGCCAGGGCCTCCTTCTCTCCAACGGAGTACCTTCGCTCTGTATCCGTCAAGGAACGGCTTGCAAAGGCCACGGTCTTGAGCTTCTGCCCGTGCTGTTGTTGCAGAACTGCTCCGAGGCCGTAGTTCGAAGCATCGGTCGACACGATGACCGGTAATGTCGGGTCGAACATCGTTAGGATGGGTGCTCTCTGGAGAGCAGTCTTGACTTCCTGGAAGGCGCTCTCGACGTCAGGAGTCCAAGAAAAAGAGTTGCCCTTGCGCAACAAACGACGCATCGGTTCGACTACTGTCGCGCAGTGTGGAATGAATTTGCTGTAATATTCCACCAAACCGAGGAATGCCTTCAGTTGCGTTGGATCAGACGGTGTAGGGAAGTTCAAAACGGCTTCTATCTTGGACGGAAGGGGCGCTACGCCTTCCGCGGATAGACTATGGCCGAGAAAAGACAAAGTTGGAACGCGGAAAACCGCCTTTCGGTTCAGCTTCATTCCAGCTGACTTGATTCGTCGTAGGACTTCACGCAGGTGTGCGTCATGTTCTTGAGGTGATGATCCGTAGACGATCACGTCGTCCAAGTAGAACTGTACGCCGGGACAGTCCTTCAGGATTTTTGACATTACTTGCTGGAATGCGGCTGGCGCAGAGGCCAAGCCGAAGCAGACACGCTTGAAGCGAAACAAACCCTCATGCGTAATGAACGCTGTGAGGTCTCGACTCTGGGGGTCGAGTCGCACTTGATGGTAAGCCGACGCAAGGTCAAGCTTGGAAAAGCAAGATGCTCCTTTGAGCGAGTTTAGGAGCTCGTCGATATGCGGCAGTGGGAACGAGTCGATCACGACCGCGCGGTTGGGAGCCCGAAGGTCAACGCACATGCGGATACCGCCGTCTCTCTTCTTTACGACAACGATCGGCGAGACCCACTCGGAGGCGCTGATGCGCTCGATCACGCCCTGATGTTCGAGTTTTTGGATCTCGGCCGTTACGGACTCGCGCAGCGTGAATGGTAATCGACGGAGCTTCGCCTGAACGGGCGGAACATGACGACGGACCGTGATCGTATGTGTCTGGTTTACGACCAGACCTAACTCGGACGAAAAAAGTTCTTCAAACTCCTCAAAACCGGGAGGAAGCTTGGAACAATCGCTCACCGACGATGGGGAGTGGCCACTGGAAGAGGTCGACGGACCTGGGGCTGCAGGGACAGCCGACGACGAAGTGCCAAAGGCACGAGAAAAATGGGTGGACGGACTGGAGTCCGCCGTGGACGATGGCTGCGGGACCTCAGCCTCGGTTAAATGTCCCGGGACGGCTGTTCCGGGAGCAGCAGCGTCGACGTGAAAACATTTTAGCGGTACGCCAGACAAAATCATTTTGAGGTCATGCACCGCGTCGACTCCAAGTAGGGAACGTCCGTTGCGTACAACGTAGAAGAGGATGGTCGCGAAGCGACCCTTGAAGACGACGTTCGCGTGGAAGCAGCCCAAAACTGGAATGGAACCCTTCAGGTAGTGCACTAAAGTGCGCGGCGGCTTGGACAACTTGATGCGGCCGCTCCGATTAATGCGGTTGAAAGTCGCATCTGACAGAATGGAAACTTCAGCGCCGGTATCGATGAGTATGGAGAGAGGGAAACCGTTCACCTCTACATCGGCGGTGAAGCTCCGGCGCTGGGGACCGGGTCGCTGCTCCTGACGACCACCGGGTGACCCCACCGTGAAGACGCTGGGCCGCAATTCGTCGTCGTCCGAGAACATGCCGACTCCTCGCACGGGGGTGCCTGTCGGATCAGGCCCCGCGTGACGATGCTCGTAGTAGCCGCGGGCAGAGGCCCGCCGCCCAGCAGGAAGGGCCAATTGACGTTGATCCCGGTCGCCCCTCGGATGGCTTCGACACACATTGGCAAAGTGTCCCACGCGGCCACAAGAAAAGCACGTGGCTCCGGAGGCCGGGCATTCTTCTCTCGGGTGGCTTCTCCTGCCACAGAAATAACAGCCACCCTCGCGAACGGGATGACTCGCGCCGGGGGGAGGGTCACGTCGGCGCGCACCGAAGAACGGTCGAGAGGGAGCTCGCGATTCCCGGCGGTAGTCTCGACGCGGGGAAGGAGGAAAGGATCGCTCGCGTCCCAACGAAGGAGGGGGAGGCTCGCGCCTCGAGGGGGAAGAGTGAGAGGGCTCGCAAGTCGACGGAGAAGGGGGAGGAGGAGGCTTACGCCTCGGAGGGGAGGACTCGCGGCGGCGGGGTGTTTGCCCGCCATGTTGACCATCCCGGTCGCGACCGCGTCCATCTTGGACCCTTTCGACCACGTGCGGCGTGTTCGGACTCGTCGCGTCCAACGACAAACGTCGGAAGAGATCGCAATCACGAGACGTCCGCTCGAACTGCTGCGCTAACTGGACAGCACGCTCGAGGCTAGGTGCGTTAGCTCCGCCGGACTCTCTGATTAGACGATCTTGGACTTCCGTGTTACGGATTCCCGAAATAAACATTTCCGCGACGCGGCTCTCCAAAGACTCTCCGTAGTCGCAAAACGAGGCAAGGCGTCTGAGCGCCCCAAGATACTCGAGGACAGTCTCCCCTGGGCCTTGTACCCTTGTGACAAACTTTCTACGCTCAACTACGACGTTTTGAGCGGAAGCGAAGTGAGTGTCCAGAGCGGACAACAAAACTTGAAACTCATCTTGGTCCGCGTTAACGGCTGGACCGGCGAGGTTGAACGCATCAACGACGCGATTTCCCTCTTCTCCTAAGAAGGACAACAAAATTGCCCTCTTCCGCTTCGGCGGAAAACTTTCGGCGTCGGTCGCCTCTAGGTAGTTAAGGAAGCCGCGCCTCCAAGTAAGCCACGGTGCTACCGGCTCACCGGGCGTAGGGAGGAAATCGGCGGGAACGCGACCCTGCGCGGCCGCCATCTTGGATACAGCGGACAAAGGCGCCGTTCTTTGTTAAAAAAATACCCGTCGGACGGGGAGTACGGTTCGGAGAAAAAAAAAAAACTCTGCGGTGGGCCGCCGTTATGCAAAACAAAGAGCTCCCGCCGAGGGACAAGCAGCACCGGCTGCGACGCGCAAGCGGCGGTGGGTTCCGAAATCCGCAAAAAATAATCCCATGCTCGTTCGCCAAAATGTTGTGATTCGGAAAAACGGTCTCCCGTGAAGTAAAAGAAACGCAGGGCCTACGGGGGCCTGCGGAAAATGACGAGGTCTCACATGCCGAAGCGAGGCTGGCGAGGTGGCAGGCACCGGCGGGCCCAAGGGCGGGAACGCCCCAGAAGAGAAGAGACGTCCGATAGCGTCAAGGTCCAAACACGTACTCCGTTTATTGGTAAACAAACAAGCCGGGGCTCAAGGCCCGATGGTTGAATAGTAGCGCCGCCTGGCTATGGGAATTGCTGTAGCAGTTTGTGGCGCCACCTGGTTAGTGTGGTGAACTTAATGAAAAATTTGAAATACTACAAGCGCTTCTGAACAAAACATACAAATAAACGCGCGGGACAAAATGGCGATTTGCCACCACCCTAAGCAAAGCGCACATGAAGGCAACCTAAGATATCCTAATGTGTAGGGTGCCTCAATGTCCTTCTGCTTAAGGCCCTGTCACACTGAGGCAACACGACGGCAACATCAACACAACACGTTGTCCAACAGTCGGGCAACTTGTTCCTCGCTCCCCATGTTGTCCGACAAACCTGTCACATCGGGGCAACAGCACAACAACATGGACGACAACTAAAATGTTGCCTTGGTATGACAGCTTTCGGCAACAAAAACAGCAGCAACTTGTGTTGGACAACGTGTGTTGCCCTGTTCGCTGGCTGAGCGAATTTCGGGTCGGCAACACGACGACTTAGATAGCTTCGATGGTAGAGCTAGTCCCCTATCAATAATGTCTTATTCAAATAAAGGCTTGGAAAACGTTATTTAACAATAATCAGGGCTGGCGTGCAGCTAAAATATTCTCGATTATGTTTTTGCTGCGTAGTTACGGAAAGCGATTTTCGAAATGGTCACAGCTACGGTCGTGAACGTTCAGACAGGTTTTGAAATTAGAACTGCCGAGAGACAGCTCACATTACTGATAGTAAAATAAAATGACATGCCTACTCACCCGCTGATGACGTATAATAAAAATCACCCAGAAAACCAAAGATTAAAAAATCGAAGCATTAAAGCGACCATTCTGATCATGATTATTGATGCTTGGAACTTGGAAACAGGCGCTACCAGACACCTGATTTGTTTTCAAAATACCCAGGACGTTTTGGGGGAATGAAGCGATCACATAGCAGGCGGTAGGCAAGTAGACAGCGTTGAAAAATATTTATTCCACCGATTGTTATGAAGGCCGATCTTGTCGGTGTCGCAGTTTTGAAGCACTGTCAGTTCAGCTCAACACAAAAGACGCTTTGGGGTACTGCCGGTGCTAACTCAATTTTACAGTAGACCTAGAAATTGCATGAAAGAACCGGGCGGAAACACTTCATACGGTGGCGTAAATCCCGAAAATGTATCGGCGATGTCACCTGCCTCGGTTAAGGCTATCTGCTTTGTCAGCGAATGAAGAACATTTTGATAAAATAAAGAGCGGAAAATACTTCCCGTGTCAAGTTTTCTAATCACAGTCACTGGTTGATGTCGTACCGTGGTAATTCCTGGCCCTTCGAACTCACTAGCACTTTGTAGAGTCACATATCAGCGATTCCGCACCGCACACGAACGAAGGTAAACAATCAAGATGGCGGAGTGTTCCCCGTGTTGTCCTCGCCGTCAGCCCGGTGTGACAGGGTTGTCGGACAACAAATCGGGCAACACGGTTGCCGGGCGGCAGCAACATGTTGCCCGACTGTTGTTGCTGCCGCGATGTGACAGGGTCGCCGGCAACACGACTTTCCCGTGTTGCCGGATAGAGTTGTCCAACTGTTGCCTCAGTGTGACAGGGCCTTTAGAGTGATGCCACCCTTTGTAGTACCTGATGCCGACAGCACGCGCTCACGGGTAAAATACAAAGAAATCGACGAAAACAAAATGTCGCCATAGCACAGTCAGCGCCACAAACGCGTGCAGGGGCACGCTCTTTCACGCGCTTCTGAACGAAAAAATAAAAAATAAAAGTGTGGGACAAATTGGCCAGATGTCTCCACCCTAAGCAAAGCGCACATGAAGGCACCCTACTAATATGTATTTGGAAATAAAAAAAATAATTGAATGCGTTGCAAAGAAGGCTATAATACTTATTCCGAACAACATTTATTTTATGAAACATTATTTCAGATATTCTCAATCTCTGCAGACCTTGTTTGGTGGCTAGTGGATATGAAAAACAAAAAAGAAGCATGAATTCTACTGTTTTGAACGATTACAATATATTTTCTTAACCAACAAACAGGTGCTTACTCTGAGATGCAAATTAAATTTTGACGTTAGCGTTTTGGCGCCCAAAACAATTTTTTTTTTTGTAAATTTAACACTTTCCGTTGTGTGGATTACTAAGAAAAGCAAACGGGCCATCAATAGGTAGAAAATACGTTTCTACCTAAAGTGAGGTGTACGTTTCTTTCTTTTTTTTTCTCTTCACATTTCTAATTTTAGGCAAAATTGAATGAACCTCTAAATAACTTTAGTGTCTTTATAAATAACCTCGGGAGTTCACTATGCTATTGTTCGTTATGAAAACATCTTTCAACAGTGATCTTACTATGTCACGGTGGAATGAAGCGGTGCTACCTTACCTGTCTGGAAGCAAATTGGGGTGTGTGTATGTTTATACAGCCTAGAACATAGTCTGCCTCAACGGGCGACTTGTCTCCCAGCTGTAGGTGAGCAATTTAGCCAGTGCAGTACAACCGGTAGCCTGGGATCCTTAACGTGCACCACGCAGTAGTGATACACGACCGCACGCCGGTACGATGCTTATCCAGATCGAAACGGGCAGGGGTGGGGATTGAACCCAGGATCCCTGGGTTATACAGCTCGAGCTTTCGCTTCACGTGCTCTGAGCTGGTGTGCTCTAGCCAATACCACCTAGAATACAAGGCCTGCGCATGACGTTTCGTTAGTAGATCCCCGACCCGCCCCAAGCGGCAAACAGGCTGAAGCTTGACGAGAGTATGGGCCGCGTCCAACGTTGGCCGCGTCGCAACTACGTCGCATTCACCTGCGGCCACAGCTGTGTGTGCGACTGCTGAGCGCGAGCTGATTGCGAGCTTCCAGTTCATTTGCAACGCGCACGCGAACACTCCCTCGGCCACAAGCGCGAGCTAGCACGCGCTCCTTGCTTTGAGACGAGCATTTCTAGCGCGCGCGCTCGTTCTGCGGAAGAACGCTTCAAAGCAGCGACCCGGAGTATAAACAGCGCCCTCGAAAATGGCGTCCAGTGCCAGCGTCCAGCGTCCAGCGAAGGGCTTTGCAGCCCTTCGCACAGCAGTAAGGCATTTTCACTCATGCATTTGACGCTCCACGTGAACGTCTAACTTCATCGTATGCTATAGCAACAGACACTCGGCGTGAGCATCTGTTTCATTATCTGCTACACAAACCACTGAAGCAGGCGATGGAGCAGACGATGTCGCAGATGATGTAGCAGACGACGGTGCTCATCCGGGCTACCTAGGGGGCGCTGAGGGGATCTACTAGTGATGACGTTTAGAGGAGGAAACGCGCAGGCCTTGTGTTCTAGGTGGTATTGCTCTAGCCCACTCGGCCTCCGATCCTTTTTCTTTTCTTTATTACACTTAGCCACCGATCCCTCTTTATTTGTCTGGACTAAAGCCCTTCGATGTGTTTGCGTTTGTCTTGCAACTGGCGTCAAATGCGCCAGTGCACGAGGCCCGTGTCTCGAGCGGCCCTTTGAAGCAGTTGTCGGCGCAGTACTGAAATGAGCGGCCCTTGGAAGCGAATGGCAGCGGAGCACCCGCTCCTCGCACGTGTCTTGCGCGTTTCTACAACAATGAATGGTTGGCGGTACTTGTAAGCGTGACTTTTATCAAATGAATTTAGACTGCACTTGCCGGCAGCGCCTTCAACTTATGGAATTTACGAGGATAACTCGAGTGCAACATGGCTTTGTGTATTTGAGTGGTTCTTTTTCTCTAACAGGCAGACAGACAGAAGGTGTCATTTTTTGCCATACCCGTTGCCAATCTTGTCAGCTGATGTGCACTTGGCGCGCGCTTGTGGACGAGTAGTAGAGCCGCGCCACTTGCTTGGACGGAGAACTTCTTGGTACAGTTCACGGGTGAGAAACGGTTGCTTCTTGTTGCTTTTGACTCGACGCGCAGAAGTGTGGACCTCTGAGCTATGCTTAGGGTCGGCACTCTGTTCCCCAATATTGCTGTGGGTGCCGCCATCTTGGTGCTTGTACAGAGCAGACGCAACTGCCGATCGTCAAGGTTCAAAAGTGCGACTTCCTCGGCATTTGATTTGGTGTTAGGAAGCTCATGTAATATTGCTTTGCTCTGTCACGAAGCATTTAAACATTTCTGGAGGACGTAAAAGCGTTTTTTTTTTTGTGATTTCAGATACATTTTTAGATAACTTGCAGCGGTGATTTTAAGCCACAATATGGACAAGTTTCGTTTCCCTGAAGCGTAGCTTATTTAGTGGCACTAGGGAGGGTCACGGCGGAACAGCGCAGTACTGAGCTAGATTTCAGACGCCATGCTCTTCTATATATAGTGCCACTAAATAAGCTCCGCTTCAGAGTAACGATACTTGTTCATATTGTGGCTTAAAATCACGGTTGCCCGTTATCTGAAGATTTATCTGAAATCACAGGAAACTAGGGGTGTGCGAATAGTGATTTTTGAAACCGAATCGAATACGAATCGAATAATTGTGGCACCGAATCAAATACGAATACGAATCGAATAATTTTCGAATAGTTTCCGAATAGTAAGTAGACAGCTACTACAGAAGAGCAAAGAGATTATAATACTTTTATTGTTCCAAAATGTTTTTTTTTTTTAATTATTGTAGCAACACGACTAGACGATAATGACTGGAGTTCAACGATATATAATTGAATAGAGCCAAAAGCTACTAAAATATTAGAATGCTAAACATAATGTCACGATTCACGCGGATGTTGAACAAGTCAGAGTTCGCTTGAGTCTGGAACATCCTGACGCAATTTACTTCGTAGAAACTCTACATTCTCTTTTTATTTGTTGTAGCAGATGTCCTTGAATCGAAGATCAAGGAAGGTCGCAAGGCGTGATGTGCTTGTGTGCTTACGTCCAGGAACCTTGTTTTCACTGATCTGAGAAGATTCTGGGAAAACGCATTGTCTTGTTCCACTTGCGCCCTCAAAAAGCAACATCTTCACACACCGAACAAGTGGAACGACCATGGAAAGTGTTGGGAAAAACTCAACACAAGAAGCTGTTGTGACCTCTTCAATTGGGTACATGGGAGCGGCCGAAAAACTTCAACTCTACTGCGCTTTCTCTTCGCACAACTTCCCGCTTCTACCACTTCTACTTCGCTCATACAGAGCGGCGGTACCGTTGCAACCGGTTCTGAAACGTCTCCACGACACGCTTTCCGAAAGCGTGCACGAGCGTTCTCGTGCGAAAGCGGTCCCTAAAGGCTGAACTGCATGTAAGCGATTTAGCGAGCGACGAGACGAGCGACAGCGACGAGAGTCAGCAGCGAGCGACGAAAATTTCTCACTGTCGCTCGTCGCGTCGCTCGATGTTTGGATTTTTTAGAAAACGTCCTCATCGTCTTGGTCGCTTGCTCACGCCACTTTTATGCGGCTTGCCTCATCGCGCGACTGACCGAGCGACCAGCGAAGCGGGTCGACGTCGCCTGTCTCGTCTCTTGCCGAATCGCTTTCAAGCGGGTTTTAACACAGTGTTCTCTAATAGAGGCAACAGCAACGTACGTATACACGTTTGCAAGTCCGGTCTCAGGGTGCCGCCATCTTACTCAGTAGGGTGCGCTTGGGCGCGGCCATAATCCGATTATGACGCCTTAGCAAGGCTTCGTTATCGGATTAGGACGCGTCCAAGAGCACCCCAGCGAGCAAGATGGCAGCGCCCTGAAGCCGGACTTACCAACGTGTATAGAGAGAAACAGCTGCTGCCGATGATAATAATTAGTGTCTAGGAGAAGAGTATAGGTATTGCTATCATGCGGACGCGTATGGCAGCCGTGCCGGAGCGTTGTGGGACGCCTGTGAAGGGAATTTCCGCGGCACGACACCGTAACTATTATTCGGAAATTATTCGAAAAATATTCGAAACTTTTGAAAATTATTATTCGATTCGATTAACGAATCGAATAGGGTAATATTCGATTCGTTAGTCGAAAATGGCGAATATTCGCACACCCCTACAGGAAACGCTTTTCCGTCTTCCACAAATGTTTAAACAGTTCGCGACAGAGCATTAAAGCAATATTATTTGAGCTTCCTAACACCAAATCTAATGCTGAGGAAGTCGCACTTTTGAATCATGACAATCGGCAGTTGCGTCTGCTCTGCACAAGAACCAAAATGTCGGCGCCCACAACAATGTTGGGGAACAGAGTGCCGATTCTCTAAGCGCAGCTCATTTAGTGGCTCTAGTTCTTCCTAGAAGTGGTGCCGGCCACGTGTCTCGAGCATTTCCACAAAAATGATTGGCTTCGCTTTTCCCAGGATAGATGGGCTTTACTCTACGCAATCCTGGGAGCGGGTTTACAAACCGTATTTGACGAAGAGCAGCCGATAGACCTTTCAAAAACGAGCTTGTGGACGGTGCCATTTGAGCGCCTTGCTTTCCGAAGCGAACGAACACGCGCGTGCTGGGCTTTGAGGTCGCCGCTGGACTGTGATTTTGTAAACATTGGAAAGGTCTATGGGCGTAGGAAGTGAAAAAACTGTCACTTTATTTATTTTTAGGGCGAAGCTCCTTAGGGGCTAGCTATTGTCCGTATGTCCGTCCGCCGTCAGCAGCATCGGGTGCTCGTGCTCCTGCTCGAGAGCTCACGTGCTCACGCGCTCGTGTAGGGCAAAAAAAAAATTAAAACAAATGATGAAAAAAAATATGAGAAAAGAAAAAGAAGAAAAACAAAGAGGTAGGGGGTTCTGAGGTGCCATCCCATCTGTCTTCTTAAAAAAAGAAAAGAAGAAAACCACACATTCTCCTACTGACATGGATGAAAACGAACGAAAGGCTCCGCATTACAGTGTTCTACTCCGCATGCTGCGGCTCAGCGTCTACGCAGACAAGCACCACCAGAGCTTCGCCCCAATCAACATCATTCACCACGTGGAGATGCGGTCAACTTTGTCTTCTAGCTTTAAATTAAACTCTAAAAATAAACCTTTCTTTTTTTCTTTTTTTTTTTGCAAAACAACGTTTGCGTGTTAAATGTGATGGTCCAACCGACCGCGGCACCTTGTGCTTTCGATAATTTCGAACGTGGATGGAACTTCGAATCCATTCGGAAATCAGAGCTTATTCTACGTTTTGTAAGCCACTGTAATCTACGTATGTACTGGCTCGTATCTCGCGCCGCCTGTTGGCCGCTTCCTGCAGCGGTGGACGCAGAGCGAAGAAGATCCAGCTCGAGATTGGCGGCGAACAGCCCGTGGCCAAGCCCACCTCGAGCGCCCGACCTGCATGCGCAGCTGCGACATGCAACACGTTTGTTCCGGAAAAATTCTGCGCATCTATGAGGAAAAGGGTACAAATAAATAGCGGTTGAATCCCCCTTAAAGGGGCTATGCAACATTTTTTTTACTTTGCGCAAATACCGCTTAGAACGGATCCCTGACGTTAATGACCTATGAAACACGCCTTCGTTTTTCACCCGACGCATTAGAAGTCCCAGAAAAAAATTAAAAAACAACGAGCAGCGTTCACGCCCTCAACTCGCAGCCAGAACAAGCGGCCACGTGATCTGGAGCCGATTATATGCCGCCAATGTTGATCATAGCCACGCGCTGGGGTTGGCAAAGCACAGGACACGCGCTGAGTTCCAGACATTGTTATGGCTCGGCTATTGTCGTCGTTGCAGCGATTGGACACGGGCCACTACTCGAATGCTTCTCGAGCTATCAATTATCACGAGCCTAAATCGAGTGCCACGCAATGCTCGGGTCCAATCTATGAACCGCATTCAAATATCGTCATACGGGTGTACTGCGATCCCCGCGTTACGTCATCGAATTTTGCAAGGGAGAGATTGAATGAAAATGATCGCTTTTGTCCTTGAAATTACACCGCAACAAAGGAGTTTCTTGGCCAGTGGCATTGCATGCGAGTATCCTTGAGTCCCACTAGTGCTAGTAAGCTCGTGTAAAGTGAAAAACATTCCAATTGAATATCGTTGCACAGCTCCTTTAAGCACCTCCATCCTGAGAAAAGTGGCGCCATTCATTATTTTGGAAATGCTCGAGGCACGTGCCGCGCGCCACTTCTGGGAAGAACATGGCGTCTGAAATCTAGCTCCGTGCTGCGCTGTGCCGCCATGATCTTCCAAGGGCATCATGTTGCACGTGCCTCGTGCATCGACGCACCTTGCGCTCCGAAACTCCAAGCTTCGTTTCAGAACCGAGTCGTGGCGCAGCAGTCGCGATCACTAAAATGGCGCTGCCCTGTCCGGTCGAAGTGAAGCGTCTACGATTTAACGTTCGTTCTCGTGTGAGCTCGTCAATCCACGTTCCTGGCATGTGGCGACACTGGTTTGTTTTTTATTAAAGTTCATTCCTTCGTTCCGAGCAGTGCGTGAAGGCCCCTACGCACATTCGCGTTTGACAGCGTTTGAGTGCGTTTGACTGCGTTGCGTCGCGAAACGAAAGCAAGTCATCGGCACTTTGTGCTTCATACGAAGCGTAGAATCCAAATAGAGGAATAGCTTGGCACGCGACATAAGAAGCAGGAATGTCCGGTTTCTCGCAGCCGCAACGCAGTCAAACGCACTCAAACGCACTCAAACGTTAATGTGCGTAGGGTCCTTGACTTGCTCCTCGCTATCTCGTTCTCTTTCTTGACTCAAAGTCATCGAGTGTTAGGCTGAGCGTCTGAGGCGTAACGCAGCTCCAGCGCAACTGGAGCGAGGAAACAAGCCGGCGGTCTTTTGGCGAACCAGATTAGCGGCTACTTGAAATGAAAACTAGAGAAAATCAAAGCACCTTCCGTTCGGTTCTAACGATGCCCAGGGCACCCACCCGCGCGTACCCGCCTTAGACGTGGGTGACGCGGAATCGTTTGACACGTCTTTTGTAGCGTGAGCTACACTGGCCGAGGTTGAGCAGTTTCGCGTGGCTCGCATAATGAGCCGTGCTCCGTGCTGCGCAAGCGCGAGGAGCAGTGACGTCACACGGCGCACAGCTGGTGCGACGGAGCCGCCGCCGCCGCGCGCTCCGCCGCCACCGCGCGCGCCTCGCCGGTCTGCGCATGCGCGAAGAGCAGTGACGTCACATGGCGCGCAGCTGGCGCGCCGGAGGCGCCGCCGCCGCGCACTCCGCCGCCACCGCGCGCGCCTCGCCGGTCTGCGCATTCCAGAGGAGTGACGTCATAGCCGCGGCAGACGCACAGGAGCCGCCGCGTGCCCAGCTGTGCGACTCCGTTGCGGAGTAGCCAAGTCTGACGCTGCACCGGAGCCGCTTGATAGCGCCTCTCATTTTGTGCGCATAAGCTCACGCTACGTATATCCTGGCATAGCCGAGCTAAGCCACCGGAATGTTTCTTGTTTTGGTCCGATCTACAAAATGTCCGACAGATAACTTCCGCTACAGGTTTAAACCAGCCAATCAGAATTGAATTCTGCGAGATTGACTTCTGGTAAGCGGACTGAATGGATTTCAGTACTCTGAGAACATGTGAATCGGCTTAAGCCTGATTCACATGGTGCGAATTTGCCTGCGCTTTCGCAACTACGACGCAGTTCTTGCGAAACAACGCAGTTGCGGTGCGAATTTGACAAATTCGCGCTTCCGTATTTTGCCAAACTTTCCTTGCGACGCCGTTCTTGCGAAGGGACGGACAACCAATAAAACGCGGCTCGTGAAATACGTCACGCTGGTCATAGAAACGTGGGATGAAAATACAAAAAGGCGTCATCTACGTCGTCGTCTTCGAAATTCGCTGCGGGGGTAGGGCGGCGGATGTGCTCCTCATGATGAATGTTTTTCGCCGGGGGATGTAAGTTTGAGTTCGGCATTGAAACGAATTGGCGTTTGCGTACCACGCGAGGGTTGTGGTTGCTTCCTTCGTAAAAATGCAGGCGACAATAATTGAGGCTTGTGTTCGATCACTTTGCGTGTGTTACTCATGCATAGTAGAAAGATCCTTTCTTCAAATCTGTTTGGAGTTGGCACGAAGGCCTGTCTAAAACCGAGAAACGATAACTGCATTTTGTAATTAAAGCTATTTGATAAAAAATCGAGTTTCCACATTTTTACGGAGTGATGTAAATGCGCGAGACGCGAGCCAAGCGAGTGATAGATAAATCAACGCGGCGCCTTGATGGCTCCTTCCAGTGCTGCACAGCCATTTTCTTCCGAGGTCCTCACTGGGCACGGATAGAAGTACATTGGCCCGCCCTGCCCTGCTTCTGCTGTTTCTGGTATGAAAACACATCTTCGAGGTCCATAGATTCACCAGCGACCGTGGCATGCTTTCAAGCGAGATTTCGTAAGAGCGCTCGTGGTGTGCACGCGCGTTCTCTGCCCAAAACAGTAGTTTAAATTGACTATTTTTCGTCGGAATGGCCTCCGTAAAAACAATTCTGCTTCCAGCTAAGTGCTGCTACCCCCTCCCCCGTTCATTTTGGGATGGTACGAATATGAAAAATGCCTGTGCATTCTCATACAAATCCTGTGACAGTTTGGTTTCGTGCATATTTTGTCGTACTTCACCAACATGATTGTTTTGGCTTTCTTTTACATCTGGCAACCTTTCTTTTTTGTTTATGCCGTTCCTTTATCTTTATTTTTAACATGTTCGCAATCGCTAATATTGTTGTGAACAAAAAAGAAAGCTAAACATTTACGTAAGCTTGTTCATGCTGACCTAGACTGAGGAAGTACAGAATGTGTTTTGCACGTTCATACACACACACGATCTGTGTGTGGTCCAGCGTCGGTCCAGCGTGGCGTCCATTTTATACAAATAGGCTGATAAAACGTGTTCTATGTTAAGTAAAGATACGCTTGGGCATTATAGGCCCAACTAAAACAGGAAAATATTGTCACCTCCCTCTGGGATATCAGCCGGTACGCTGTCAATTTACTTTGGGCAATACCTGCCACAAAACGTGTCCGCCAGTTTGTCCGTAAAAGAGGCAAAAACCAAAACCCATATTATACAAAAATATTTGACTGATTTACAGGCAACAGGTTCAGTGTGCAAATGAACTAGAGAGTTGACATTAGGCAGGGGTAATCCACGAAGAAATTTTTTATTACTGTCTGTGGCGTAGTCTGGGAGGAGGCCGATTGGCCTGTGGGGGTGCGGCATCCAGTAGCCAAAATTCCAAATGCGTTCTCCACGCACCTCCTGGAAGTGGGACAAAGACAAAACTGTGTTTTTGTAATTTTAATGCAAGTGCGACAATTCTAAAGGCTACCTCGCTCTGCACAGTCGATAGTTGAATATCCCAGATTATCACTGAGGTATCTGCCAGGATAGGTCCCCAGTTGAAATGCCTTGTCTCCAACAAAGACGTACGGGGCGATAATATGGGAGATGGCAGCTGATTTGGTGGTGACAAATTCAAGGCACCTTGACTGAAGGCGGTATTAAAGACGGTATTTACTGGACGCCATATGGGCGAGAATTGTTTGCAACGCGTGCTCAAAAAGGACTGCTACGCATTGCTCGCAAAGATGAGCAATCTTGACGGTGTGAAATATACGTTGCAGATGCGTTGTACAAACTCACTCACAGCACGTGCTCAACAGAAACCGGCGCAAGCTATGGCCGCCAGTGAATATGACCTCTACACGAAGCGTTTGATCATTACGAGATGCCAGCGACTCTTTCACGGCATATGAGCGCCATTAAGGATACGGTAGGTGTTGGATGAGCCGCGTTTTTATTGGTTGTCTTTCTGTACCGTAGTAGCGTCGCTGGTGACGTCACGAAAGATGTTTGACATTTGACGCAGCTCCGATTATTTCATAATTGCACTGAACCTGCCTCTTTGCTGCAACAGCGTCGTCGCAACTGCGAAATCGCAACTAAATTCGCACCATGTGAAACCGTCCTCTTTTCTGCAAGTTGCCAAGAACGATATAATATGCTTTGTTTACCTTCATGTATTCTGGGCGAAGCACCTTTCATATATACTGACATGTCTCATGCACGATGGATGCCACTGTTGACACGCCAACCTTGAATTGCAGTGCAAGGTCCTGCATTGACGTTCCTGGTGACAGATACCTGAATGAAAACAAAACATTGCTGTGTATATGAATGTCTGGAAGCCGAGAAGCTAGTAATGAGTTTTCCTTATAAACCAGTTTAATTGCACCTCGTATCCACTCCAAACGTTGCGGTTTAAAAAGAAGGCCATTCTACCTGAAAGTGATAGCAAGCTGCACCTGCAACGAAATGGGCTCTCTGACGACATACTGCTTCGTGAGCTTTGTTTCCAGGAAAGCGTGGAGTCTTTCAGAAGTGCTGGGCATCATCCGGTAATATCTTAGAAACTGCTCCGGGTCCTTATGAAGCATAAAGAGGGTCTGCAGAGAAAAAGTATTCCAGAAACCTGCTCGTAGAAAAACACAAGTCGACTTACCGATGAGTAAAACTCCGATTCTGTGGCTCTGTTTTGCCAGCACGGCAGGAACCAACATCGCCGCGGGATTCCTTCTAGGAGCAGCAGTATTTTCTTCTGTAGAACTAGGTATTTCTTTTTACAGAGCAGCCTGAACTTGTCATCATCTACGGTAGCGGCCATCATGCTTTATGAAAGACAAGGCGCGCTGCTGCTTGCACGCTTTCAATATGGAACATCGTCCACGTAACGAAACCACCGGGACAACTGTTCGCCTTGCGCGACATGCCACGCAACGCAACAACAAGCTTGCTCAAGCAGTCATGAGCAGCGTTTGTCCCGGTGTCCTTGTCGTATTGCTTTCGTCGTTTTCCTTGCTGCGAACGCAGCCGATGCAAATGTCTGAATCAGCCCTAAATATAAGTATAGCGCGTACTTTTTGCCAGAAGGTAATAAATAAATCAAATGTTTTTTTTTATAATTTTCTTAGATATCGAAGATAGTTAGCTCAAACGAAATCAATGGTTCCAACCATGTGCTTCGCAAATGCGGAAAATCGCACGTTTTCTCAATCAATGTGAAAGGGAACGCGAAATTTCGCATGTGCGGTTCATCGCTCCACCGATTTCGCAGAAGAAAATCGCACCATGTGAATCAGGCTTTAGTCCATAGCAACGACCCTATAGGAAGTATTCACTGGCGGCCATAGCTGTGTGAACGACTGCTGAGCGCGTGCTGATGGCGAGCTTCCACAGTTCTTTTGAAACGTGCATTCCGCACCCTCAAGATTGCTGGTCTTAGCAGCCTATTAATGTGGGCTCGTTCAGAGCATGCGCTCTAGACATCACCCAAAAATATGGCGCCCAGTGAATACTCCTTATACTTCATCTCACCTTAGCACGGACTAACTGCGAAGGCTGTGCAAGCGCGCGCGGCTAGCTTCGACTGCCTTGACTGGAGCACTCGCTGCACGAGCACTCGTGCAGTCGCCGAGGCTTCATCCAAAGCAACTAGCTCGGGCTTTTGGCACGCGCGGCTAACAATAGTCCATGCTAAGGTGAGACGAAGTATAGACGTTTCCACTGTTTACAAAAATCACAGTCCACACGTGTTAAATCACAGTCCAGAACGCGCACGTTCGTCGCTTCGGAAAGCGAGCAAATCACGCGCCATACGCACGAACACTGAAAATGGAACCTGCCTAGTGTCCTTTTTGGAAAGGTCTATAGGGTGTATTCACTGGCGGCCATATCTGTGTGCGCTAATGCTGAGCACGTGCTGATGGCGAGCTTCCACAGTTATTTTGCAACGTGCACCCCGCACCATCGAGATTGCCGGTCTTGGGAGCCTATTAATGCGAGCTCGTTCTGAGCATGCGCTCTAAACAGTGACCTCAAATATGGCGGCCAGTGAATACCCCCTATAGACCTTTCCAAAAACGAGCTTGTGGCCGGTGCCATTTTGAGCGTTCGTGCGTATGGCGCGTGCTTTGCTCGCTTTCCGAAGCGACGAACACGCACGTGCTGGGCTGTGAAGATCGCACGCTGGACTGTGATTTTGTAAACATTGGAAAGGTCTATAGTAACGGTTTGTTTGGAACCAGACGCCATGTTGTGACGTAGTCACTTATGGGGTCAATTCGTGTTTGTAAAGCCGGGGTCACACTGTTCATGCATACACAAGACACAGTCTGCAAACACGAGTCACGTAATATCCGTGGTTCGAATGCCGCCTGCCAAGTGTTCTTTTTTAAACTCATTGCCATGAGACATTTCAAAAACAAAACTCGCGGTGACTTGCGTTCGAATCTGTACGCATACTGTCTTTTTTTAGGATGTATAAGCAGTGTGACCCCGGCCTAAGACGAGCGATGTCTTCAGCCAGGAGAAGGGCCGGGCGACGACTCGGTGACGGCTTCGTGCGAATCGGCTTGGTGGTCGTGCGTGTCGTGCGGAATAAATCCTAATTACGGAGTTGTAGTAGATAGTTTTTCTCCTCCGCTACGGTATCCCCGAAGAAAACGCCGCAGTTGCGCATGCGTGCCGCCAGCCTTCTCTGCATAGTTCAAGGTCTTGTGGCGGATTACGGAGCGCTATCCGGGTGCTTAGCGGGCTGCGGAAACGGTCTACTACAATCCCTATTGTTTCGATTGGTAGAGGATTTGCCTCTAGAAGCTAGACAGGTTCGCAGGTACCGCGAAAAGCAGTTCTGAAGTAGAGGTCCCACGCCCGTCGTCCGCCTCGTCTGCTTCGTTCAGCCGTCCAGCCCGCGACTCCCGCGATACGACGCCGAATGCACAGAGTGCTCCCGGTTCCCTCTGCATTTTTTTTTATATCAACGTATTTGCAATTTTTTAGAAGCCACAAGAAATGAGCATGAGATTTTTTTTTCTATTTTTATTATTGAGTGTGTGCCTTCGATGACCCATGATATTGATTATATTTGATGTGTATATTTAAAGTTTAAACCATACATAACGGCACGTGACCACGGAGATGAGAGTGAGCGCGACTCAAACCGGCCAGTCCTCGATCGGCGGTTTTCGGGCGGAAAGAAAACGAATTTCGAGGAGAAAATTGGGCTCTGGGTAGTCGGGCTCTCATAGGGTGAAGACTTGGGCGAGTTGGTTTTGCATATTGAAGAATAAAAGCAGCGCGAACAAGACGAAGGGCAATAGGAGACGTAAACAGACAGAGCGCCGACTCTCAGCTGAACTTTTTCATTTCCACATCGAGATATGTGGTACGCCTCGGCAATCTCCCTCGTTTTTTACTATTTGCCCCCCCCCCCCCCCCCCCCCCTGGGATGACTGTGTCATCTTCTAACATCGGTTCACAGCCACATCTATCAGAATGAATGGCGAGATTGCCCGATTGCCCGAGGGCGAAAACCTCATCGGGAGCGAGTGATCTCTTAGCCTATCATTTTTACATCGCCCTGTATGGCCGACGTACACTCTATTACATGACAGGGGTATCTGATATATGGCACCTTCCCTACACTGTATAAACTGTTTTCTGTGTTTCTTTGTACATGCGTGACTCCCCTGTTTACCACGATCTACTCGCGCACATAACCTTCCCAACTTCGATGGGGCTGAAAGCGCCACCACTGCGCCACTTTCTTTAGCCTATGAGTCACCTTGTGTATGTACGGTAGAACCACTGGCTTTACTTTAGGTTTTTTACCACCATACTTGTCCGGACGTTTCAGTGCCTTAATGAGACCCTCTGCCACTTCCACGAGAAGGCCGTGCGGACAGCCCCCCCCCCCCCCCCTTATAAGTTAGACTTTCTAATTGGACTGACAAACTACACCTGATCTCGCTTTCTAATGGATTGAAAAACTACACCTCACATGTCATGTACAAATCAAATACTTGGCGAGCATAATTACTTATCAGTGTCCCTTTTAGCACATCATAAAACTTGTCATTCGCAAGCGATGATAAGTGCCATGACGGCGCCCATTGGTCACGAACGCAAATTAAAATATTCGTGGACTGACTGATTGCTAACGAGCGCACACGTCCGAGTGACGCAGTGCTCGTTTTCAATGTTTGAACTGGTCAAGGTTGACGTGCTTTGTGTACCGCGAATATATCACAGTGAAAAAGACGGAAAGTTTTCGAAGGGAAGAAGGCACGAAATAGTCCGCTATATTTTCGAATTTTCGTACCGAAAAGCAGCCTTTTGACCCACTAAAAGACATGCGAGTAGTAACATTCCCAATCTAAAATATGTACCCCTGCCCCAAATTTATTTTATGACCCTTTAACGAGGGTCATGAAATTAATTTTGTGTTGGGATAAATGATTTTAGATTGCCATTTTACTAATCGCATATTGTTTAGTGGGCGAAAGAAAGAGGGTAAGAAAATCAAAAGCCTGCTTTTTGGTACGAAAATTTGGAAATATAACAGACTATGCTTTACCTCCTTTCCCTCGAAACGCTCTCCGCCTTGCCACCGTGATGCATCCCAGGTGCCCAAAAGCACGTCAGCCGAACCCAGCTCACGCATGGTGCACGAGCGCCGCGTCACTCGTACATATGCGCTCGTCAATAACCAATCCGTCGACGAATATTTGGATTCGCGTTAAGCACCGTTTCTTTCTTCGACAAGCAAATGTTGAAAGAACTACTTCGCAGAGCGCATAAACAATGCGTACAACTTCCTTTTTTTTTGTGAATAACTCAGCGCTTCATCACGGCTCAGCCCATCTGATCGAGATGGGCAGAGCGACAAAACCCATCTGTTGCGAGGCCGTATGGGGAGGAAGAATCGGGGAAAGAAAAGTCGGCGCCGTTACTGGACCCTGGTCTCGGTTTCATCTGCGGGACAAGTGGCCCAACGAGTGCGAGTTCTTGGTCTCCTGCCTCGGCCTGTCCCTGGGGCTGGGAAGCCTGTGGCGGATGCCGTACCTCGTGCAAGAGAACGGCGGAGGTACGGCCCAAGGTTACACTTCTGTTTCAATCCTGAGACTATACAGTGACAAGCTGACGAAGAGGAGGAGTAGATCAGAGCGCCGAGCTATGATTGACACGATGATTGGGTATACAAGCAAAGCTATGCGAAGGCGCAAGTTCGTATGCTTATTTGGCCGGGGTTCTGGTGACATCAGAACGCCGAGCTCTGATTGGCTATGATTAAAGGAGAGTGGGTAGACCTCAAGGCCGCTTCCTTGCAGGTCTACCCACTATCCTTCAATAAGAACCAATCAGGGCTCGGTGTTCTGATGCCACCACAATAGCCCTGCAAAAGAAGCAGGACGAACTTGCTCTCCGGATAGCTGACTTCGTCTCTATTCAGCTGTTCGAACGCGTTTTCCAGCCTTTGTCCTTACTCACCGTTTGAACGGTTTTCAAGTCCGTTCTTTCTGGAGGTCTGAGATGTTCCATAGTTTTTATGTATTAATCTTAAATGGCGTAAGTTTCATGGCAAGTTGGTCGTCGGGTCGTCATCTTTGCGTACTCTCAGCAAAATTGTCAGTGAGCGTAAAGCTCAGTACACAATTCAAATATGCAACCAAAAAAAGAAACACAAAAGCATTAGAGCATGTTTTGAACTGATTTGTGCGTGACTATATGAATGCGTTTTTTTTTTAAATCTGCCAGATGGGATGGGTTCACTGAAGTACGTATGCAAACGAATTCAGAAAAGACACAACAAGAGGGCTATTGTTATGTTTTATTTCCCAGCTGCCTTTGTCGTATCCTACGTGATTATGACGGCGACCGTCGGGAAGCCGGTCTACTTTATGGAAATCGCCATGGGACATATTCTCGAGCTTGGGATCGACCGGAATATGGAATTGCCTCCCCGTCGGTAAAGGTGAGGCTTAGTGGAAGGTTCAGCAGTTCTCTGAAATCCCCCATAACCTGTTTCCGTTTGTCGTCTTTTCCTCTTTAGGCAGTCAGTTGTTAGCTCCACTCACTTTTAGAGTGGTCAAGAGTACGCTTGACCACGCTAAGCTGAGGTACTCCAATATCCCTAATTAAAAGGGGGGAGACGTCCAACCAAGCCTTAACCTGGGACCTGACATTCAAGGCTTCATCGGAATCTTCTTCAGGGTGACTGTGGTGACCGTGATGGCCGTTGAGGAGCAGTATTTTTGTTGTTCCCGTTTTTTCTATTTTTTATGATAGTGCTGGTTGCTAATATCGCGAAGCCCGTTGACGTAGGCGAATGGAAAAGCGCGAGGGGTGTTTTCTGTCGTAGTTTGAATATACCATGATTCCTAGAAAAGCCATCGTGTCTTGCCCCAACCAGACAAATTTCTGCAAAATGTTCATGTTCAAGTCTATTATCCCTGTTTCAGGGGCCATCGAAATTAAAAGCGTGCGGTACAAACTCTTTTAAAGAATCGATGAATGAGGTCTTTGAATGGAGGTCTTTGAATTACCTGTGAAATGGGTATTACAGATATGGGCACAATTACGTTGTATTGAAAAGTTGGAAGCACCAAGATAGTGCATAGGCCACAAGATAGACCGAAACGACCTATATACTATACAGAGTCTGCCCCCCGCAAACTTTCCCCACATTATGAGTACCAGCTTCCTAATATGGTAATTCAAGTGTGTTTTTTTTGTGTTGTTTGTTGTTATTGTTGTTTGCAACTTTTAATTTATGCATGCTTTTTGTATGCAGTAGAGTCGCTAAATAAGACACGCTTAAAGTATCGGCTCTCCATTCCCGATTTCTTGTGGGCACCGCCATTTTGGTGGTTATAGTGCAGACCGAGCGCAGTTTGCAATCGTTACGATTCGAAAATGCCATCAGGGAGTTTTAGGCAAGCGTTTTTGGACATCCGACACGATACGATGGGCCCTCCGGTTACGAACTGCGCATGCGCTACCACAGAAGACTCGCGCATGCGCAGTTCCTACCGGAGGGCCCATCGTGCCGTATCGGATCTGCAAAAACGGTTCCCTAAAACAGTCTACCTCCTGAGCTTTGCATACGGTGTCAGGAAGCTCAGGAGATATCGCATTGCTTTCGCGAACTGTTTTAATATTTCTGGATGACAGAAAATCGTTTTCCCGCGATTTCAGGCAACGTTTAGGACAACTGGCAACAATGATTTTTAGCAGCATGATGGCTGAAGTGTTGTTATCCGGACGCGTGGCCTATTTAGGGGTTTACGTGGACAGTGTGCACCTATATTTTGCTTCAGATTTTTCCTGCCGTACCGAAAGTCGAGGCAGTATACGCACGGGTTTGCTTTTTATTTGGTGTGAAGTTCCCAGAGCAAAACAATTGCAGTAGCTATAGCACGCTCCTTTCCGTGTCGTTTGTAGTGTGAGAGGGCTGGTGCTATTTCTTACAGGTATCGGAGTCTGCATGTGCTACGCCAGCAGTCTACTAAGTTTGTACTTCGTGGCCTTCATGTCCTACATGATGATCTACATTTGGACCAGTGTAGAATGGAAAGTGCCGTGGGCCAAGTGCAGCGAGTCGTGGGGCGCGGATGCGCACTGCTACACTCGCAAGAGGAACTTGGTGCGCATACAATCGAACTTATAAACTATATGTTGACCTATAGTCCGTTGCAACCTAAGAACGAAGGGCCAGGGTTTGAGGGCCGGGGAGGAGGAAGCAGACGGAACGCTCGAGAAGAGAGGGGGAGACCTCCTTCTTTCTTTAGCGTTCCGTCTGCTTCCTCCTCCCCGGCCCGTCGTACCCTCGCCCTTCGTTCTTAGGTTGCAACGGACTATAGATCTTTTTACGGCTATAGGGAGTTTTCGTAGACCGCGTTTCCTCCTCCGCTAAGCCCTCTGCAACGAAAGAAGCCGCTACTGCGCCTGCGCGCCCATGGCCTTGACTGTAGAGTTCCGGATATCGTAGCGGGTTGCGGAAAGCTTTGCGGGACGGCGAAAACGATCTACGAAAACTCCCTAATAATATTTATCGTTTCTCAGGCGGACCTTCTACTGTAAAAGGAGCCGGAAGAACCGGCGCCTGCATTTATCAAGCTGAAACTTTGATCGAATGTGCACTGAGCAGGTCAGTCCTGTCTGAAATCTCAAGTTCTCTTTCCGTAAAAAAATGAGAGCAAACATTTTTTCCAAAGACCTGGTTAGGCCCGTTCGTAAACGACCGAGTTACCGACGCCATTAAACTTGTGGCGCCATCTTCCGATAG
>JABSTQ010005409.1:0-31578 GCA_013358835.2 Ixodes persulcatus
GAAGAAAAAAAGAGTAGGGGGTTTGAGATTGCATCCCATCTGTCTGCTTACAAAAGAAAAAGAAGAAACCACACATTTCTCCTACTGACATGAATGAAAAGGCTCAAAAGAAAAAGAAGAAAAAAAAGAGTAGGGGGTTCTGAGATGCCATCCCATCTGTCTGCTTAAAAAAAGAAAAAAGAAGAAAACCACACATTCTCTACTGACATGAATGAAAAGGCTCAAAGAAAAAGAAGAAAAAAAGAGTAGGGGGTTCTGAGATGCCATCCCATCTGTCTGCTTAAAAAAAGAGAAAGAAGAAAACCACACATTCTCTACTGACATGAATGAAAAGGCTCAAAGAAAAAGAAGAAAAAAAAGAGTAGGGGTTCTGAGATGCCATCCATCTGTCTGCTTAAAAAAAGAGAAAAGAAGAAACCACACATTCTCCTACTGACAGAATGAAAAGGCTCAAAGAAAAGAAGAAAAAAAAGAGTAGGGGGTTCTGAGATGCCATCCCATCTGTCTGTTTAAAAAAAGAGAAAAGAAGAAAACCACACATTCTCCTACTGACATGAATGAAAAGGCTCAAAGAAAAAGAAGAAAAAAAAGAGTAGGGGGTTCTGAGATGCCATCCCATCTGTCTGCTTAAAAAAAGAAGAAAGAAGAAAACCACACATTCTCCTACTGACATGAATGAAAAGGCTCAAAGAAAAGAAGAAAAAAAAGAGTAGGGGGTTCTGAGATGCCATCCCATCTGTCTGCTTAAAAAAAGAAAAAGAAGAAAACCACACATTCTCCTACTGACATGAATGAAAAGGCTCAAAGAAAAGAAGAAAAAAAAGAGTAGGGGGTTCTGAGATGCCATCCCATCTGTCTGCTTAAAAAAAGAAAAAGAAGAAAACCACACATTCTCCTACTGACATGAATGAAAAGGCTCAAGAAAAAGAAGAAAAAAAAGAGTAGGGGGTTCTGAGATGCCATCCCATCTGTCTGCTTAAAAAAAGAGAAAGAAGAAAACCACACATTCTCCTACTGACATGAATGAAAAGGCTCAAAGAAAAAGAAGAAAAAAAGAGTAGGGGGTTCTGAGATGCCATCCCATCTGTCTGCTTAAAAAAAGAAAAAGAAGAAAACCACACATTCTCCTACTGACATGAATGAAAAGGCTCAAAGAAAAAGAAGAAAAAAAAGAGTAGGGGGTTCTGAGATGCCATCCCATCTGTCTGCTTAAAAAAAGAAAAGAAGAAAACCACACATTCTCCTACTGACATGAATGAAAAGGCTCAAAGAAAAAGAAGAAAAAAAAGAGTAGGGGGTTCTGAGATGCCATCCCATCTGTCTGTTTAAAAAAGAGAAAGAAGAAAACCACACATTCTCCTACTGACATGAATGAAAGGCTCAAAGAAAAAGAAGAAAAAAAAGAGTAGGGGGTTCTGAGATGCCATCCCATCTGTCTGCTTAAAAAAAGAGAAAGAAGAAAACCACACATTCTCCTACTGACATGAATGAAAAGGCTCAAAGAAAAAGAAGAAAAAAAGAGTAGGGGGTTCTGAGATGCCATCCCATCTGTCTGTTTAAAAAAAGAGAAAGAAGAAACCACACATTCTCCTACTGACATGAATGAAAAGGCTCAAAGAAAAATAAGAAAAAAAGAGTAGGGGGTTCTGAGATGCCATCCCATCTGTCTGCTTAAAAAAGAAAAAGAAGAAAACCACACATTCTCCTACTGACATGAATGAAAAGGCTCAAGAAAAAGAAGAAAAAAAAGAGTAGGGGATTCTGAGATGCCATCCCATCTGTCTGTTTAAAAAAAGAGAAAGAAGAAAACCACACATTCTCCTACTGACATGAATGAAAGGCTCAAAGAAAAAGAAGAAAAAAAAGAGTAGGGGGTTCTGAGATGCCATCCCATCTGTCTGCTTAAAAAAAGAAAAAGAAGAAAACCACACATTCTCCTACTGACATGAATGAAAAGGCTCAAAGAAAAAGAAGGAAAAAAAAGAGTAGGGGGTTCTGAGATGCCATCCCATCTGTCTGTTTAAAAAAAGAGAAAGAAGAAAACCACACATTCTCCTACTGACATGAATGAAAAGGCTCAAAGAAAAAGAAGAAAAAAACAGTAGGGGGTTCTGAGATGCCATCCCATCTGTCTGCTTAAAAAAAGAAAAAGAAGAAAACCACACATTCTCCTACTGACATGAATGAAAAGGCTCAAAGAAAAAGAAGAAAAAAAAGAGTAGGGGGTTCTGAGATGCCATCCCATCTGTCTGCTTAAAAAAGAAAAAGAAGAAAACCACACATTCTCCTACTGACATGAATGAAAAGGCTCAAAGAAAAAGAAGAAAAAAAGAGTAGGGGGTTCTGAGATGCCATCCCATCTGTCTGCTTAAAAAAAGAAAAAGAAGAAAACCACCACATTCTCCTACTGACATGAATGAAAAGGCTCAAAGAAAAAGAAGAAAAAAAAGAGTAGGGGGCTTCTGAGATGCCATCCCATCTGTCTGCTTTAAAAAAAGAGAAAGAAGAAAACCACACATTCTCCTACTGACATGAATGAAAAGGCTCGGCATGCTGCGGCTCGGCGTCTACGCAGACAAGCACCACCAGAGCTTCGCCCCAAGCAACATCATTCACCACGTGGAGATGCGGTCAATTTTTGTATACAGAGATTTTGTTCTCCACACACCGGCGAAACAAGAGCACATCTTTGCACTACCGCGACATGTGGTGTTGGTGCTTGGCAAATTTTCTTGTCGTGAATTGCGCACGAAGAACAATATTGCCACGCAAGTTGGCGAGCAAGCGCGTGCATGGCCGTGTGGTTACCGCACTTGACTATCACGCGGAAGGTGTAGGTTCGATTCCAGTTAGGGGACTGCCCTTTTATTTATTTTTTCAACTTGACCTTCTCGTAAGTTCGAGAATATTCTTGTCTGGTCGAGTTCCGAATGTAATGCGCACCGAAAGTTCTACGCCGAACGATCCAGAAACAGACGAGGGTACATAAGGGATTCCGCAAGGCGAGCGGGGTCAGTCTCGCCCCAGCGTTCGACTGTGCCGTTACGCCGACTTCGACGCCCGCGATGCTCTCCTGTTATCTTCAGTTTCCTTTTATTTTTGGGCACAATTTCGCCCCATTAAACGTTTCAGTTTCCCCAGTTATTCTTTGGTTTCCTTGGCTGTTCCTTCGTGACAATATTATTGTAAGAGATCTGCGGAGATTCAGTAGCGTGTCTGGCTTGCAACCGAACGGTCGTGGGTGCAAGTCCCACCTAAAATTCTTCGAATTTTTCTTTTAAGGCAAATGAATTATTTTATAAAGTGAAATCATTTGAGACAGACCTTTAATTCACATTGCATGTCATGTTTTTTAATCACTTCCATTCCATGCGCAACGTCACGTTTCCCATGATCATTGTGGATTGTTTAAAATTCCCGCGTAAGGTTGTGTGGTTGTGATGTCATGACCCTATCAATTAATCGGGATTTGTGCGTCCGTGATTTTCTTGTCACGCAACTGACGCAGGCTTTTCTGCGACATGAGTTCCTTAATGCCCCCGCGTTAAAACAAATCTTATCCGTACAAAAGCCTGCTCTAAACTCATAAGGGCTCGCCTGTATTGAATGATATTTTTTCAGCTGTCTTGGGCATTTGCACCCTTGCCATTTGGTAATACTAACTGTCCCACAACAAAAACTTGATAATAAGTGTTGCTTCAATAAACGTTGATACTTTGAAACCACTTAATGTCTTTACGTCGACTCTGGAAAGCTTTGTCTTTTTCCATCTCATTCCGCCGCACCAGCCTGCAGCTGCGCGGGGAGGTGTGGTCGGATGTAACCTTCAGCTGCCCCCTTTCAATGTTATAGAAAACTAAAAAAATAGAACAAAGGCTTTTGTCGTGACTCAAAATTACAATGGCTCGTTTTCCTGAACAAAACTTGACGAAATAATTGGTAATCCCCCCTCTGTCATAGTCCAAGATTTGAAAGGAAACCGAAGAAGCTTCTCTTTGGGACCACTGACCCTGTGCTCTAACCAAGCTTATTTGTAGAATACCATGTTATTTTGTTGCCTTTTGCCGTCGTGACACTAATATTTTGAGTTCATCGGACAAATGTGAATTGAAGGAAAATTTCACTGGCAACTGTTTTTTTTTTCAGATATTATCGGATCTATTCGAAAACACAGAACCCTACTTACCATGTTTCAATAAAAAAATACTTTGAAGACAAATTTTTTCTGTAGTTTTTCACTTATCAAGACCAGCGTCTGCCCCTCAAAAGCCTTTCTTCTAGAAAACGCACATGCTGGGACTCACACTCCATCCATGTCGAGGTCGAGGGCATTGAAGGCCTCCTCCGCGTTCGCTTTCTCTTCCTCCTGGTGCCTCCGCATCTCCAGCTCCTCCTGCTCCCTCTTCTTCTCTGCATGCGGATCGATCCATCGGTTGAAAGCACAGGCAGAGACGAAAGCGAAAGCAGGTAGCCTGCAGGTGCGGCACGTGACCACAGCAAAAAAGTTCCTCCGCAAAAGCTAGTTCGAAAATTCACCCTTTTCCCACAGTATTGTGACAGAGGCGGTGGCAACAAGGAATGTACCGTATTTATTCAGAAACAGGTCGACCTCTTATGAACAATGCCTGCGTGTGTATTTCTCTGCGACGCTCCAGATGAGCCAATCACCGCAACTTACGAATGAGACCCGGCGAATGACGAAGCATCGATAGCGTCGGAACAAAAAAATGAGGTCTGGATTGCATTTTTCTTTAGTTCCGAATGTTATTTTTGCTTTGCTATTCGCCGGCTTCTTTTGTAAGCCTCATGATGTGGGCTCTGCGAGAATGTAGAAAGACAGGTCTGTTCATAAAAAGGTTGACCTATTTTCGAATATCTACGGTACTGTGTGTCGAGTCGTACCGATGTTGAAGATAAGCTTGGTATGCGTTTTGTGCCTTGACGGTACAAGCATTATTATAAGTACCATATTTTCCAAACTATACATGTCAAAAAGTTTAAATCTTTTGTCGTGCGGACTATGGGGGGTATTCACTGGACGCCATACTGCCACGAGCGTTGGCGAACGAGCACGGGCATGGCCGAGTGGTTACCGCGCTTGACTTTCACGCAGAAGCCCAGGGGTTTGATTCCTGAGAGTTATGAGTCTTATTTATTCTTTCAGTTTTAATATTCTGGTAAATTCAAGAACCCCGTTGCTTGTTTGAGGTCTGAATGTTCTAGTCGCCGAACCTTCTACTCCGATTGTTCCAGAAGCACACCCATGTACATAAGGCGCTCCGCGTGGTGCACCTCAGTCAGTTTCCCCCCAACGTTCGACCCTGCAGTTACGCCGAATTCGACACCCGCGACGCTCTTGTTATCCTTTTTTTTTTTTTCTTGGGCACAAGTTTGGTTTATTAAACGTTTCAGTTTCCTCAGTTATTCTTAAGGGCGATGTTTAGAGCGCATGCTCAGAACGAGCTTACATTATTAGCCTGCTAAGACTGGCAATCTCGATGGTGCAGACTGCACGTTGCAAAAGAACAGTGGAAGCTCGCCGTCGGCACGCGCTCAGCAGTCGCGCACACAGCTATGGTCGCGAGCGAACACTCCCTATACGAGGGTTTCTTCTCGTATAGGAAGTGGCAAGTCTTCTCGCACATGTGGCCGAGATAAACTATATAAGATATATGAGCTGCGAACTCTTAAAACAGTAATTATTGCTCAATCGCCCTTTTAAAACGTGGCAGACCAAGCTGGTAGAGAGCCTGTACTTCAGAGAGTTTCCGACTGTTCAATCGGGGTCACGTTGTTAATGGGCCTTGTTTGCAATACGAGCTGCAAGGAGATGGCAAAAGCGGTTATCGTCTGCAAGCGTTTCCATCCATTTTTCTCTTCGGCACGTAACTTCCGCAGAAGGCGTCTGCCATTAGATTGCAAACGCTCGCCACGGTTTCAGTTGCTCCCTCTCTTCAATCTAGCCTTTCTGGAAGCCGGCGCCCCACCCGTTGACCCCTGGTGGCACCCACCGGCATCAATGTCCCTGTACTTCTGGAGCGCCTGGTTCTCCCTGTCCTCGGCCTCCTTCTTGACCGCCTCCAGGGCCTCCCGAGACTTGCGCACCTCCTCCAGGTCCAGCCGCAGCTGCTCCAGTTTTGTCTGCAGGAGACGGGGCAATGCAGTCGAAGGTCGCTCGCACATCGACAGTCTGAACCAAAAAAGTATAATATGCAGCACACCTTGACAAATGTCTGCTGTATTAGCTCAAAAAACAGCTTGTATCATACATAAATCAACATTAATATACCCCATTATTCATAAAATCCTTGATCAAGAAAAAAACAAATTCTTGATAAGTGCGCACCTGAAGATAGTCTGCACTGCATTGAATTCCTACTTTTACAATATCTATTATTCACAGACTATAGTCCAGAAAATACAGTAATGCTTGGTTTCCTATTTACTGCAAACAACTTTTTTTTATTATTTAGAAATACTGTTCACCCCTTGAAAGCGGTGAACAGTGCAAAATTTCTGTATTGCAGGTTTCGGGAATATTTTGCGGGCACAAAATTTCGCAACTGGGAGTGGTTTGCTATGTAATCATTACCTATGGTAATATACTCACAGGATCCACTTGTTGCGATATTACTTCAGTCACGAAAATTAAGTCGTATAAAGTATTTTTGTTTATTGTAAATACCCTCAGGGCCACGAGGACATCAAAGAGGGGAGTGGGTTAAAGGCATATAAAAACAAAAACAAAACGCAACAAATACTAAGAACACAAATAATTACCCTTGCTGTTAATAAAATACTAAAATAGTGACATTGTTAAGGCAGTTTTGAAGGCAGCGCCTTCAGACGAAGTTACCAAAGATGCTGGAAGGTGGTTTTATGAAACTGTGGTTCAGGGTATGAATGAACTGTGATAAAGATTGCAGAGATCTGGCTGAACTTCTCCGCCTTGAGCCTCGGGGCTCGACATTCCAGCTACTCGGACCCCCCGTTGGCCCGGCAGAAGCTTAAAGGGGGGGTGCAACGATTTCCGGACTTCGGTCAAAGATTTGTGGAAGTTGCCCTCTGACACTTCTGAAGTAAAGAACAGAAAACCGATTTCGCCTGCGTGTCCTAGTTGTTGCGTAAAAAAAAGATAAATATTGGCATTTCGGGCACCCCTCAACTCACTCCCAGTCTTCAGGGTCACACCTGGTCATACTCCCAGTGACATCATTCAGAGTGCCGTGTAGGTTCCCGTGTGCTATCTCGGAGGACGCTTCCTCTCCCTCTCTCTGCTGACATTAGCGGGCGCTATGCTGCAGCTTAGAGCCGAGCGAGGTCACGTAATCTTTTCGCAGTAGTTCCTTCGGCTGCCACTTGGGGCTGCAGGTGGGCGAAAAAGCTTGACTTTTGATTTGCGATTGTGCAGCGGAATCGCAACTTTTTTAATGAAGGAGGTGTTTTCTCTATCCTCCGGGAAACGATAAACAACTTAAAAATGACAAGATGCAAATTCTTTTAATCATAAAATCGTTGCACCGCCCCTTTAAGTCGCTCAATGCCTCCGAGGTGCGTCATTCCTCGGGGGAGCTTTGATGGTCTCGCGCACCAGAAGATCCGGCAGCACCACACCTCTAAGCCAACTGACGTCACGCAGAGGCGGAACGGCTGCGCCATTTGCACCATTTTGCGTCAGATGCATTTGTCTGTGTCATCCTGCGCCATGTTGCGGAAACTGCGCCACAGCCAATACCTCGCGCCATTGTGCTCCAAATCGCACAACGTGCACCAAAAAAATTGTATTTTGTCTTGGTTTCGGTTTTTATCGACTCGACTGGGAACAATGAGCGCGTTTAGGTTGGTCGGCCTTGCAATCCTTTGTTCTGTTTATTCTCCATGTGTATCCCAAGTCGGAAGTGCGCAAAAAGAAACTCTGGAATCGGATTCCAAGCGCTACACCACCTGCAACTGGATTGTTATTCTTCAACCATAAGCGGTTAAAGGGGCACTCAAGCGGTTTTTGGGGAAGCTACTTTTTGGTGCGATGGCGTTAAGGAAGTGACAGTGAATGAGTATCTTCAGTTTTAGAAGGCAGAACCGCCTATTAATCACGCAGGAATAAAATACGTGCGGACTCTTTTCTGTTCCTGCGCCGACCAATCAAATTATCGTATGTTTGAAAATTTTTGCGGCCTTAGTAAAGTTTCGCTAAAGAAACATTTTTCAGTTCATTTAGATATGTTGTGCATGATAATTTCACAAGACGCAGGCACGTAGCCAGGGGGGGGGGGGGGGGCCCCATGGCCCCCCCCCCCCCCTTGAAATCTTTCATTTTGCTGGGACCTCCTCTCCCCCTTCCCCCTCATACAGCATTTTGTCATGGAAGGGCCCCCCCGAAACAAAATCCTGGCTACGTGCCTGACAAGACGTAAAATAGTTCGTTTAGAATACGCGATACTGCAATTATCGTTTCACAAACACGGGACTACGTTTTCTCCTTGCCTTCCTCCGCGGGGGGTGAATTTCCCGTTCCCCCGGGATGCGCGGGCCGGCTCCTTCTATGGACAAACATGGCGTCGGTGGTGATCGTCGACGTGGACGGCGTGGTGAAAGCTCATCGTTCGGCGTAAAAGCGCTATCCTTGACTGAATTTTCGTCGTGTGTCGCTATGATAACCCAGCACGGACTAGAAGGGAAGATCCACCTACTCGTGCGACGATGTCGTGGTGGCACTCTCAAGACAGCAGAAACGCCCGTGCCGTCGTGTTTGTTTACTTCGACTACAGTGGTGCTTTCTAAGCATTTGTGTCCTCGAACATCGCCCGGATTTCTTATTTGGCGCATTTCATGCGTGTGCTCAAGTTCAAGGTATTACTGGCGCGTACCGTATAAAGGATGCGAATTTTCACGCGTTTTCATCACAGGAGAAAAGTGATTAGTGTTAGCAATCCTGAATGCTCGTAACGTCTATCTGATCACGAAATCATATTTCTACGTTGCTATATCGCTGCTAAGACTACATTGTCTTTTATAATCATAGAAAAGGCGTGTGGCGATATTTCCAAGATGGCGTACTGCATCTTTTTCTTTTCTTTTTTTCATCCACTGCACCCTGCAAACCTATCAAGAAAAAATAATAATAAAGCTTTAGGCTATAGAAAACTGTGTGTCTATATTCTGTTACGGCATTGAGTGGCAGTGCGTCCCCTTTTTAGAGGCGCCGCTGAAACAGCTGACGGCGGCGTATAGAAGCGGTCGCCGTGCTGACGACACGCTGCGCTTGTTGCAGTGGTTGCAGGTGTGTGTACGCGCGGTGCAGAGCGGTCGTTCCGGTTGCAACGGACGCAGTCGTAGATACGCGCTCGTTGCACATGTCTGAACCAGCCTTCCCTCCGTCCTCCCGAGGCGAAAGTCAACGTGGCGACATCGTTTGACATCACGTACCAGAGGTAACGCTGCGATGTCAAACGTTGGTTTGGTTACGACTTGCCCCAACTGCAAATCGAAGAACGCCCGAAAAGGTCTGCGTTTCGTCGTCCTCGGAACCCGAACACGACTTTGAAGCGCTGCTGTCGTCCACATCGCACGTCAAAGTGGCATCACAGGAAATCATCCCCAGGTCGGCTGTCCGCCGAAGAATTTCAGCCTCTAACGGCGTCAGGTCCTTGAGCGTAGAGAACTCCGCCATGATTGAAGCTCGAATGACAAAAAAGTTTGGCCGATGCGGCTACCTCGGGATCACTGCGCAACGGAACGCCGTCAACGCCGTCCAACGCCATTGGCCCGAGATCCTTTTGATAAGCGTGCGATGACCAATGAGAGTGGTTTCGTTTTCGGATGGATCCGAGGTTTGGCGGCCTTCAATTACATTTTTATTAAAGAAATAATCACCGTATGACTATACTTTTTGGTTTTTCGGGATACTTAGGGCATCTAAATTCAGCTGTCATCATCAAAACACGAACTCAAAAACCACTTGAGTGCCCCTTTAAGCAAGTCGGCCGAGGTGAGGTCGAGTCGTTAAGCGTCAGATTGCCTGAGGCTCTGCTGCCCGGGATCCGGACGTCAGCCAGTTGAAAACAAATGAGCAAAAGATTCCTTTTTGTACGTCGTTAGAAATTGGAACCACATTGCCGCAAGATAAATTGCGATTTGATAGAACTGAAACGTGGTTCGATCCGAAACCTTGCCGGCCAGAAGCTCTCACGCGAGCAGTAAATCTGCTCGTGATACTTTGACCTTGCTCCTGCTTATCGCTTCGAATACGATAACTCAGTTAACCGTAATCTGCTGCTTCGATAATATTGAGTTGCACAATAGTATAAACTCTAAATTGGTTGCGCTGTTCCTCCACGCAACTGCACGTCCGTTGCTTACGTACGTCATGTGGTTCGCACATATAATTACTATGTCGAGCATGTGTGGATTGTGCGATAAGCAGTGCTGGTTTGCATTTGAGCAGCTGAAAGCCACTCAGAAAATATCACGGACGCTATCTTCAGAAACATATGGTACTTGCTTTTTGATTCTCATTAAGGCTCACAAAGTTTCAAGTTTTCGCATCTGTTACACTGTTATCCCATCTACCTACTGTATTTACTCGAATCTAACGCGCCCTTGATTGTAACGTGCACCCATTTTTCAAGATCCAAAAAAAAAAAAAAAAAATGTGATGACCTTGATTGTTACGCGCACCAGATCTTGTAGGTTTGATACAGAAATTAAACTTTTTCTCACTTGGAACAACGAAGGTTTATTCCAAATGTTTCAATCTTGCGATGAAATGAACGGCGCTGTCTCTCGCCGGCAAGGTTGTCATCACGACGCCGGTCCGGTGCAGCGCCCGTGGGGCGATATGCATCACTCGTCATCGCTGTCGGACGATTCCTTATTCTGTCAACGGCCCAAAGCATTTCATCCTCGGTGCCGTCCATTGCGTTAGAAATTCCGCACTTCTTGAAGGCTTTGATAACAATGGCAGACGGGATCGTACACCACGCATCTTTCGCCCATCCGGCGAAGTCCTGAAGCGAAGCAAGTTTCTGGAACACTAAACGCACATGATGCGGTGCGATTTTTATCGCTCTCCGCGCACAATATCACTTTTCTTTTGAATCCAGCATCATGGTGAACGCGGCGTGTTTTTGCAGTGGGAACTTCCATGCTGATGCGAATGGAGCGGCCATTTTGAAATGTCGACGGCGATATGGTAGCGCAGTTTTGGGTCGCACTCGATTCTAGCGCGCATGCGATTTTTGGACCTATTTCCCCGTAAAAAAGGTGCGCGTTAGATTCGAGTAAATACGATAGGTCCCTAACCACTCATGTTCATCTGTGCTGCTAAGCACAATTGAAATAGCTCCCGTGCTCGTCTAAGACACAAGCTGAAATGAAATGAAAACTGATCTGAGCTGCTCCTAGCCTGCTCCATAATCCTAGCCTGCTCCAAGCCTGCTCCTAGCCTGCTCCTAGCCTGCTCCAAGCCTGCTCCTAGCCTGCTCCAAAACAGCTGTTTCCTCCCAAGTACATTTCATGAGTTCCACCCCTGCGTCACGCGACTGGCTTCAGTGACAGTGGAGCTTCCGATTGGTCCCAGGATGAACTCGAAACAAAGGGGCTGAGGTGTGAAAAGGGGACGAGGGTCAAAGGGAGTCTTTCTCGGGCGGCGGACACAATGGGGTGTGCAGCGGTGATGGGAAAGAATGAAGACACTGGCGCCGGAATCGGTGGGAGACAGACGCTGGCACGGGAAAGCGCGAGCACGACGTTAAATAGCGGACTCGACGGACTGCGCTTTGGGGACCGTACAACGACCCTGGGCGACGACGTCCCCATGGCGTGGTGTGGACGACCACCGCTGGGACTAGGAGCAGCTGCGGTGGCAGCGGACCTCTTCAAGGCCTCGCTGATGACCGTTCCCCAATCCCGAAACCCTTCTGGCAATAAATGAGTCAATTAACCCTTTTGCCAAGAGCGAAGTATTGCCGTCTCAAGTACATACTGGGACGGGGGGTCTGAAGAAATCGGAGTGAGAAGCCCGCAAGATGCAATTACAATTACATTACATTCGGTCTACGTTGCCAGCATGCACTTGAGCGCCCAGCCATAATAGCTGCGCGGCTTAGGCCGCTCGTGTTTGGCGGGAAAGCAAGCCACACAGACGCTCTTTGAAACGAGACCAAGATGGCGGTGCTCTGCCGATTGGTTTCGAAATGACGAACGGTGCAATGTCGAGGATTTTGGAGCATTTTTGGCGAGCGGGCCTCGCCTGTTCAGCTAATAAATAACAGTTTTTATATAAACAGACACATGTCTTGGACATCAAGTTTGGACAATTAATGCGAGAGGGTATAAAGAATTCAAAAATAATAAAAATGAAAAATCGTTTTTTTGCAAATATTTTGGGCCCCAAGACCCGTGTCCCCCCTTAATCAAAAGTTACAATTTTTTTTTAATTTTCAATGGGAAAATGGTGGCTGATGGGACTCTTGATACATGGAGCTGAATGGCACCAGTTACCGAAAACGGGCCTTATTTTTCCCTTGAAAATTTCAGAAAATCGGCTACAACTTTTGAAAGAGATAACGGCTAGTTCTGAAGCCTTGGCATCTCGTTCGGACCGCTAGGGCTACATTTGGGCGGAGAATGAGCGTTCGGATATGCATAGTTTATATTTGCTAGTGATGGACCGAATCTGCCGAACTTCAGATTCGTCAAAGTTCAGCAAATGTCAAACTTTTGAAGAAAAGTTTGGCAAAGATGCAGCAAACGTCTGCGCAAGCGCGAGAACGCGACGGGGCCATGGATTGCAAATGGATGCCGTGCGGTTGTGCGGTTGCCATTGTACAGCATAGTACTACCAGTGGTTAAAGGGGCCCTGCAAGGACTTTTTGACTGGTTTTTAACTTGCACCGAACCTGAGCGCACTGAACGTAATAACTTAATGAAACTTTTCTTTTCTCAAATTCCGCTTTATTTAAAAAGTTATAGGCAAATTAGAATTACAAAAACAAGCAAAAAATAACCTCCTTCATGACGTCGTAGGTCCTGGCTTGAGTGGCCGTGAACTAAAGGAGGGGCAGTGAGCTCATCGAGCGCTCACGGCTGCCGCACTCCGTGTCGACGGCTCAAGAGGACGTCACTAAAGCATGTGTTGGATAGGCTGTACGAAGCAGGTGGCCAGGGCGGCTCGCATTGCATTTGCTGCAAGATTAAAGACTAATTCGGCATAACACTTCATTGGCCACAAACGACAGCAAACACAGGGTAAAGATCAGCTCAGAACGGGAGCCACTTTGCGCTGCCACACCGCCAAATGGCCAAATCGCCAGCCAAGCTCGCGCCGAAGGCCTTCGGAACGCTCGAACCGGTCGGATCCTCGAGCCGGTATATGACGGCAGCGCCGCCGCGTACATCCGGGACCTTTCTACGCTCCGCGTTTGTCGGTGCCTCATCCCACTAGCCCTTTCTAGTATGCGCCGCCTTTTCCACCGCTTGGTGGCAGGTATGTCGACAGGTCATTTCTTGTTTCCGTACTTTATAAACTGCATTTGTTTCTTTTCTGATCTAAAATACTGAACAAAAACTACTTTCATACATAATTGAAACGGTTCGCGACACTTATATTTTGTATCTCAACTTAAAAAAAAAAAAAAAAGCTTTTAGCGGCTCTGACCAGTAGTAAGGCCAGGACCAAAGACGTCACATATCGCGCGCTTTCGGCAACGCGGGTCGCCCTCGTAGATGGAGGAGGTTTCCGCGTCATCCAGTTAAAATATGAAGCACTGATAGTTAGTTACTCTCTCTGTGCCCGCTGGCTTGCCCGAACCCCAAGGGACGTGGAAACCGCAAAAAAGGTAGACACTTAAATATGATTGCAGGGCCCCTTTAAGGCAAGGTGTAGAGTAGGCGACATGGTAACTGTGAATTTGTCAGCCTTTGTGAGTGTGGTTCTCTTCAATATTCTCTGCCTCAAGAACAAAAGATAGACCTGAAATGGACGCAAAAATTATGCAGTCCACTGTGTATGTGACAAATCATGTGGCATATTCGGGATAATGTGATTTTTATTTGATCTTTCCAGTGATGCAACGAGGTAGTTGTAACACTGACCGACAAGTACTTTAAAGCGGTCCTCGCCAATACAGCAATCCTGTTTTCGGCTCACAAGTAGTTTGTGCCAAAACAAAATAATATTGCTTTTCAATTAGCGTTACTTCGTCGTTTTCATCTATCCGCATAAAAACTGTCAGCCTTTTGCTGAGCTCAAGAAGGAAGACCAGCGGAGCTGTACTATGGTGGGACGACCTCAAGGACGACACCTGGAGGACGACGTCTAGGACGACCTCAAGGATGACTGCAAGGACAATGTCTAGGACGACCTCAAGGACGGCGCCTAAGATGACCTCAGGGACTACGTATAGGACCTCAAGGACGACTTCTAGGATGACCGCAAGGACAACGCCTAGGACGACCTCAAGGAGAACGTCTAGGACAACCACGAGGACGGCACGTAAGACGACCTCAGGGACGACGCCTAGCACGACCTCAAGGACAACGTCTAGGACGACCTCAAGGACGACGTCTAGGATGACCTCGAGGACAACTTCTAGGACGACCTCGAGGACGACTTCCAGGACGACCTCCAGGACAACATCTAGGACGACCTCAAGGACGACGTCTAGGACGACGCCTAGAAAAATTCAGCCTTTCCACTCGGAGAAAACCAGGGTGGAAAGGCTGGAAAGGTTGCCATTATCTATGAGAGACGGCAGAAACCAGACAACCGGCTAGCCGGTTGTCTGGTTGCCGCTGTCACTCATAGATGGCGGTAGCTGTCCAGAGTTTTGTGTCGAGATTCACTTGTCCACGAACACGAAACTGGAGAAATTAGCCGTTAACAGCTCCGATGTAAAAATTAAAAACAGAACCATTATGCTTGACGTTGCACATCCCACATTCCTAACTCTTCCCATCTTCCTAAACGCCCGGTGTGTCCTAAGATCAAAACCGGCATTTTAAAAGTTGAAAATGAGACGCTGCAAATATTGGATGCACACTTTCATGCAAAGCTGAAGTAAGTCAAATCGAAAAATATGCATATTTACAATAATGTTGTTATCTCTTCTGGTGAAGGCTCAACAGACATTGCATTCATTTTCGCACACGAAACGGTGACTCGCAGAGGAAGTATAGAACACAGTGTTACTGCCTTTTTTAAACAATACACACTTGCAGGCTGCGGTGATGAGGCCTCAAAACCGAAACTCTCGTGTCGTGGCTGCGCACGCTGCTACCGCTACTACCCAACCCCGTTGTCACACCACTTCTGCAAGAAGTCACTTTGAAATTACCAGGAAACACACAAAAATTACACCGATACAATTATATTGTAGAATAACACTTTATTTAGTAATAACTGTGTCAATATGCATTAAAAATAAACTTAAAAACTTTTTTGGCACGAAAATACGATATATCAACTTTGAGGTTTAGCAACAATGTATTTTTGTTGAATCTTTACAAAAGTTTGGCAAATATTCGGCTTTGCCGAATCCGTAAGGGAAGAATCCGGCAAACTCATTTCATGTTATGTTACTTATGTTATGTTATGTTTTTCCTTGACAGTCAAGTTTATTTACGCCTGTACATTTGTGTGTATATTTCTTTGCACATTTCTGTGTATATTTCTGTGTATCTGTGAACAGTTGTATACCTGTACTTTTACAACATACCTGCAATAATGTCCACTGGGTGCTGAAATAAATAAATCACGATGGAAGCAATGTTCAAGACTGTTTGCTTGCTTGAGGTAACTAAAGCAAAATGAGCAGCGTCTAACTGCCTGTCTTAGCGTTTTATTCATCTCTGCTAGAACCATACCGTACGGCTTATACGCCGACAGTCGTAGCTGCATGCAGTGAAGCGCATCTTGATAGCGGGTGTTTACCAGATTCCTTTTGCATGGCAGACCAGAAGTTGCTTTACCCACAGCCTGTGCTGATGGCTACATGTGGATACCTCTCATTACAGCGGCTCTCAACCACTGATGATTTGAGTGCCAGCCGGAAAATTGAACTTTTCACCTATGGCTTGCATCATCTACTGGTTGTAACAAATATAAGTGGCTTTTGTGGGAAAATTTCCTGAAAAAGGGGGACCCGAGTACGCGTGCGCTGCCGGGTTTTCGCAACAGCGCAGCATGCACGAGAAACACTTTGTTGCTCGTGGTACAAATATTGGCTAAGTAATACCAAATCCACCCGTGTCTGACAAATCATTCAATTTTTTGGCTGTCTGAAGTAAAGACAAACGTCTTTAAAATTTCCTTCCGAGTGCAAAAGAGGAAAAAGTTTAGTGCTAGAAATGAGGAAGAAGTGAGCAGTGAAAGGCAGGCGGCACAATGGCAGTATGGTTGGCCAGCACGTAAGAACAACACATAAAACCTTTTTCATAAAATGAAAATCACGTACTTTGGCTCCAGTGGAAATTGGTATGTGGTCTTCTGCGTGCCATCAAAGCCCAGCCAATCGAGTCAAGACGATCCACTAGGATTCTAAAGACGTTGCCATGTTGGACACTTCCCGTGTCCCTCTAAGCTTAGAGCTGGGCAGAATCGAAAGACGATCTAACAAATGGAGCGAGATCATTGCTCATGCAAAAGTGGAAGCCTTTTCCACCATTCATTGCTGACAAACGTGCCTGACAGTGCAGCGACTATGACATACCGTAAAATACCAAGCAAGCGCCCCCTCCCAATTTCGAGATTATCCAATCAAAATAGGGAGAGGGCCCATACTCAATTCGGGAAGAACATTCAAGATGGCGGCCACAAGACTTCCCGTGTCCCTCTAAGCTTAGAGCTCGGCAGAATCGAAAGACGATCTAACAAATGGAGCGAGATGATTGCTCAGGCAAAAGTGGAAGCCTTTTCCACCATTCATTGCTGACAAACGTGCCTGACAGTGCAGCGACTATGACATACCGTAAAATACCAAGCAAGCGCCCCCTCCCAATTTCGAGATTATCCAATCAAAATAGGGAGAGGGCCCATACTCAGTTCGGGAAGAACATTCAAGATGGCGGCCACAAGACTTCCCGTGTCCCTCTAAGCTTAGAGCTGGGCAGAATCGAAAGACGATCTAACAAATGGAGCGAGATAATTGCTCAGGCAAAAGTGGAAGCCTTTTCCACCATTCATTGCTGACAAACGTGCCTGACAGTGCAGCGACTATGACATACCGTAAAATACCAAGCAAGCGCCCCCTCCCAATTTCGAGATTATCCAATCAAAATAGGGAGAGGGCCCATACTCAGTTCGGGAAGAACATTCAAGATGGCGGCCACAAGACTTCCCGTGTCCCTCTAAGCTTAGAGCTCGGGCAGAATCGAAAGACGATCTAACAAATGGAGCGAGATGATTGCTCAGGCAAAAGTGGAAGCCTTTTCCACCATTCATTGCTGACAAACGCTGCCTGACAGTGCAGCGACTATGACATACCGTAAAATACCAAGCAAGCGCCCCCTCCCAATTTCGAGATTATCCAATCAAAATAGGGAGAGGGCCCATACTCAGTTCGGGAAGAACATTCAAGATGGCGGCCACAAGACTTCCCGTGTCCCTCTAAGCTTAGAGCTGGGCAGAATCGAAAGACGATCTAACAAATGGAGCGAGATGATTGCTCAGGCAAAAGTGGAAGCCTTTTGCCACCATTCATTGCTAACAAACGCGCCTGAAAGTGCAGCGACTATGACATACCGTAAAATACCAAGCAAGCGCCCCCTCCCAATTTCGAGATTATCCAATCAAAATAGGGAGAGGGCCCATACTCAGTTCGGGAAGAACATTCAAGATGGCGGCCACAAGACTTCCCGTGTCCCTCTAAGCTTAGAGCTGGGCAGAATCGAAAGACGATCTAACAAATGGAGCGAGATGATTGCTCAGGCAAAAGTGGAAGCCTTTTGCACCATTCATTGCTAACAAACGGCCTGACAGTGCAGCGACTATGACATACCGTAAAATACCAAGCAAGCGCCCCCTCCCAATTTCGAGATTATCCAATCAAAATAGGGAGAGGGCCCATACTCAGTTCGGGAAGAACATTCAAGATGGCGGCCACAAGAATAATAAATTTTCATAAAATGGGACGGGGCGCTTACACGAAGGGAGGTGCATGCTAGGTATTTCACGGTAATACTTCTTAAGCGAGCGACGCTTGCCGAGAGGCGCACAGCCATGTTTCCCTGCCCCCCCTACTCTGCTGGTCACGTGACCTACAATTGCCCCAATTGGAAAATGCAGTTAACTTTCTGCCGCAGTTAAAGTTAACCGGCTGACGGGCAAATGGGCCCTGGGGTTCTTTGTCCGTCAGATTGCGGGCACATCGGTCCGGTCAGGATTCAACCCCGCTGATTTGGGATCTGCAGGCCGGTACCTTGCCTTGAAGCCACTGAGGTAGCTAAACTAAAGAAAGAAGAGTTCACTTGCCGTGTTCGATTTACCTGCTCCTCTTGCACTAGCTGCACTCAGTGCACACTGCCGTATTCAATACACGACAAAACAAACATGGTCCTGCATCTTTCCCCCATCTTTCTGCACCGCGCTACACTTTTCTGCATTAGTGCAGGCTGGTGCAGGTAAATCGATGCACCGTCCGGTTTGCCCGATGTAGAAGCATCCTTAAAGGGGCACTGACACGTCAAAATCATATTTTTTTTATTATTCGAAACGATTGAAAACGGTGCCGGGACATTACCCTCAAAATTTGAAACTTGGGAATTCAGTATTTGTGAATTAAAAAAACAATTTCCAAATGCCGAATTTGAAGTTCCCGCGCGATCCCCGCCAGTGCAGTCAGTCAAATTTTGCGGTCTCCTGCGACTCTACTTTCTCTCGGACCTCCGCTGACCCGATGCGAGGAGCAGGCGAGCTGGCGCGCGGGAAAAAAATGGTTTCTTCCCGTACTCGCCGATCTGCTCGAGCACCGCCAAGTTTTCTGAGAGAGGACACACATCTAGGAGGGGACATCTCACCGAACTCTGATTTTTGGTATTTCGAAAAGAGGGGCCGTAGTGCGTTCGCAATTGCGTTAAAAAACATGTTTTACGATTGCCGTTATTAAATGTTATTGAAATGTCGCCTACAAAGCTTCTAAATTTCCTGATTTTTGACGTCACCGATCAAAAGAAGCGAGGAGGTAGCGGCGGGAGATTTAAACGCCAAAAATAAAAAGGTGCGCGCGCGCAGGGAAATTTTTTTTCGCGATGCGGTTTTTTTTGCGTGTCTATGACTACAACTTGCGTCGTTTTAGACAATAAAAAAAAATAGACCTTTGGGGTGTCAGTGCCCCTTTAAAGGGGCACTGACACGTCAAAATCATATTTTTTTTTATTATCCGAAACGATTGAAAACGATGCCGGGACATTACCCTCAAAATTCGAAACTTTGAAATTCAGTATTTGTGAATTAAAAAAACAATTTCCAAATGCTGGATTTGAAGTTCCCGCGCGATCCGCGCCAGTGCACTGAGTCAAATTTTGCGGTCTCCTGCGACTCGACTTTCTTTCTGACCTCCGCTCCACGTTATGAAGCAAAGCGCCGTTGCCACGGCGACCCCAAGCGAGGAGGAGGTGAGCCTGCGGGATAGAAATGTCACCTACAAAGCTTCTGAATTTCCTGATTTTTGACGTCACCGATCAAAAGAAGCGAGGAGGTGAGCGGCGGGAAATATAAACGCCAAAACTAAAAAAGCGCGCGAGCGGGAAAATTTTTTTTTTTGCGATGCGGTTTTTTTTGCGTGTCTATGACTACAACTTGCATCGTTTTAGATAATAAAAAAAAGATACGACCTTTGGGTTGTCAGTGCCCCTTTAAAGGATGCTTCGTCCGGTGGGCTTGGATCCCCATTCTTTCCCTAGTTACCCCAGCGGATGACTCGTATGAATCCCCACTCTTCCCTCGTTTCGCAAACGAACTTGTATGGATCCCAATTTTTCCCTACTTTTCCAAAGGACAACCGTGGATCCCCTCTTTCCCTAGTTTCTGCAATAGACAGCTCTATTCTTTCCCTAGTTTTACCTAATGGACAACTTTCATAAATCCCTCTCTTCCCCCACTGGCAACAGCCACCACCCACCTTGCATTGCTCTTTGTGCTGACGTCCTTCCCTGCTCATCTGTTGCTGCATCTGTAGTCCCTGGGCCCTCAGCTCACGACGACGCTCTTCCTCTTCACGGGCATACTTCCCTAGCTCCCTGTTTGGAGAAAAAAAGCTAACTGGTGTCGTGCCCCTAAAAGCATTTCCAAATTCCCTATTTCTGTTATTGCCAACGCTTTTTCAAGGAGCCAAAAATCTTCAACCAGGTTTCCTGGACGTAAATAATGGCCCACTTGAAAAACACAGCTGACAAAACAAGCGTATTATATAAGGGGTGGTTCATCAGGATAAACTAGACACTCAGTAATGACATACATTATCACCCCTTACTTTAACACTCCTTGGTGGTGGATCTGACTAAACTAGACAATCAGCAATAGGATATAGTATCACCCCCTTACTCCAACCGTTTCTAGTATGGCAAACACCTTTCTACAGAGGATAAAATCTTTCACCAGTTTTACCGCATGTAAATAATGGCCTATTTATAGATAATGTAATATTTTAAAATGAGCATCTTACTGAAGGTGTTTCTTGTGTCTGAATTTCCTTGTAATGTAGAACCCTCCAACATGTGACCATCATTGAAAGAAGACGCCGGTGTTTGTAGCAAAAGAAGCTATCCCAATGATTTCAGCAAGGAACAAAATCAAACAACTTGCAGCCTTTCATTTTACTACACTATAATCATCTCACCAATTTTAACACCATTTGGTTGGAAATTTTTCTATAATTTCCCTTATTGTTTTTTCCAGTCCATAAGTTGCACCTGTCCATAAACGGCTGTTTTCATAAAAAGAAGTTGGTGTATAAGTTGAGCCTATACATTTGTATTCTCGTCAAGAGATCGAACGAGAAAGATAACCTCCGTGAAAAATGTCAACAATTAAGGCCCGTTGACACTCTTGCGACCGAGTACGACTGAGAGAGACGAGATCTCTTGAAACTTCTTAAATTTTTTTAGAACAAGGGAACACACTGGCATTGTTGCGCCATCTATGCGGTGACCCTGGAACTGCATTTCACAAGAGCGAAGGTTTTGCGGGATTTCCGAGGTCAAATGTGCGTAATACCCACAGAAAGGCTCGTTTATAACGTTGACAAAAGTTTTTCGAGCCAAGGAAGAAAGGATAATGCGCGAGAGAAATAAAAAAAATATGCCGGACCACCCAGTTTACACTGCTACCCAATAGATGGCGCCAGTGTGTCCTCTGGTTTAAGAAGTTTTAAGGAACCCAGGTTTAAGAGGTCGCAAGAGTGTGAACGGGCCTTTAGGGTTCATACTTGTAGAGAAAAAAAGGCATACAAGTCGCATCTTTGTATCAGATGCGCTGACAAAATATATACCGGAAATACAGTATGTTTTGCCTAAAGTTCCCCGACATTTTTCCAGTTTCCTAAAACTTCACTGATGGTTCCAAGTTTTCCCTGCTTTCAGTACTTGGAAAATTTAAGTTTCCGAAAAAGAATTCTTGCAGCTCTTCTCTAAATCATATTCATTCTGTAGGGTGTGTTCAGATAAGGATGGTCATTGGGGTGTCATGCCTATTTTTTGTTTTCAGTTAAATTTTTGTATGAGATAGCAAAACACATCCTCGGAATGGAACAAACACTTTTGCAAGACAGTACATTGTTATTGTAAAAACAAATTTCACGTGAGAGAAGGTGGAACAACGCTTTTCCCCAATGGACAAAGATGCAACTTTGAAGGCCACAGTTGTTCCACTTCCCCTCACACGCAAACGTTTTTGACGAAAGCAACGTAGTATGTTGCAAAGAAAGGTCACTTTCGTTGTGTATATGAAAAATTTAATTAAAAAAAATAATAGATAAAACAGTACAAAAAGAAACACGCTGCAATGAGCGCTGTCACCCCATAGCACTTTTCGCAACACTTCTTCATAGCTATGGTACAAGAACTGTGCCTGCAATGACAGACAGAAAAATGGGCACAACAAACTCTGAGGCTCACAGGCAGTTGTCGGTGCACTCGGCTGGCGTCCCGTACTCGTCGGTTCCGTCGCAGCAGTCTGCAAAGAGGATAGAGTCCCAACAGCTTTATCATATTCACAAAGCAGGAAAGACTTGCCCCGTTTCCTGCCACACACTATGCAGGGTGTTCTCTTTAGGCTTTGCAACCTGTTTTTAGAGAAGCCGCCAAAGCTACACTAATGCGGTCTTTGCAGGTGAGTTACGCAGTCAAAGACGCACAATAAAGGGGGCTCATCGTCAGGATAAGTAGCCTACTTAACTAAGGCTTGTTCATTTACTTTGTAATTAGTGAAGATAAACATGTGGTTCCAATCACAAACTTGCTCGGCATTATTGACAACTATTAAATCGGTCAATTTTAGAAAGATTTAGCATGGATGGGAAGCATGGTAGAGTGCTAAAGGTGGAGCACTAAGTCACCACGAGTGGTGACTCTATAGTAATCACAGGTCAAGAAGGTAGCAGCAAATGCCCCTCAAAAGGATTCATATATCCCTCCGCCACCTCCGCATACAATAGCATCCCATCGTTTCCGTGACATTGTAGCCGACGCGGGAGAGGGTTTTGCCTTCCTGTGAATGTATTTGCTTTATCTGTCGACTTTCACTTAGCGTCGTGGAAGCCACGAGAGGGAGATTGAAATTTTCCCCCTCCGATGGAAACAAATATGATTTTGGAGGGTTAGGTTCCCCCTCCGATGGATACAAAGGCCACTTTCTTAAAAAGTGGGGGTTGGAGACAAGTTGGAATCACTCTGCAGTTATTATCTATTCATTGAAGCGGAACAAGGGGCGTTTCCAGGGAACTATTCTTTCGACTGCGGATGGATTTGAAACGGGCGCACCGTGCTTACAAGAGGAGCTTCTCCTACCTTCTTGACTTGTAACCGACTATAGTGCCACCGCCCCGCCTACAGCATTCTCCAATTTATTCTAGAATTTCACGATTTAGTGGTTTTTGATGACACTCAGCCAGTTTCTAGTTGATTCAGAAGCTATAGTTAATTATCCAGCTTATTGTGGCTATTAGTCCCTGTATTGTGTTCTGCTGGCCGTATAACTCGCCTGCACAGACAGCAGTAGTGTGGCTTTCACGGCTTTCTTGAAACAAATCCGTAAAATCAGATTTTTTTACCTAGGCCTGGATTTGTCAGCCGGGCATGTATGCTGGGCCTTTGAGCCCAGAAATAACGGCTCGGCACATTCCAAGATTGTAAAGAGAGGAATTGTGAATTCATGCTTTAATTCTGCTCTTTCTAAATCAAGTCACCACTGCACGTTGAATAGCTTTTTAAAACAAGTAGACAGACTTGCAAATGCCGGCTACCCACAGAAGAGTTTAACTTCAGTGGCTGAAAATTGCTGAAAAACTTGAAAAAGCATTCAACGAGTGACAAATGCCCAAAAACTCAAAACAAAAAGTGTCCGTCATTCTCTGCTTGCACAAGGTTTCCCACAATTTTGAGAGAATAGGAAAAAGAGCAGAAGTTGAAGTCATTTTTTCTGCTCAAGAGCATTTGTCTACCCTCTGCAGGAAGGTGAACACGATCGGGGAAAAGAGGAAACATTGCACAAAAAAGCACTGACAGTCTTTCATTAACTGTTGAGAATGCATCGTGTATTCTAATCCTCTGTTGTTTCACAGGCTCCACATCGGACAAACCAGATGGTGCATTAATGACCGATGAAGGGAACATCAGTGTAATGTAACAAAAGCATTTTTTGTGATGCATAAAACACCCTTCAGTTCGTCTCAACCGGCAACAAGACACTGACTATACTCTGCCCCCGTGAGGTCGTCTGTATAATCGGGATCACACAAAACTCAAGTGCACTCCAGGTGTTTGATTTTCGTAACCACGAGACTGAGATCTAATTTGCCTCTCGCAAAGCGAGCGAAGAATGCCGTTTGTCTGCTGCGAAGCGCCATTCGCACACTAAAACAATATCAACCACAAAAATAGTATGTTGTCTGCTGACAGGGGAAAAAGCCGACCGTCTGCTACGAACCGAGCGCCGCGGCAGAGGGAGATCGGACGCGGGCCGAAATTGTGATCGTCTGCTATCTCCCGTAGGAAACTACTGACAATTTGCCCTTCCTCTGCAAATCTCAAATTGTTCTGTTGTTATAAAGAAGCCGACATCGACCAGTGGATGAAGGAGTACTAAGGACAAGCACACCAGAGGCCGCAAGACATTTCTCAACATTTGGGAATTAGTGAGACGTTCTCACCAAACGTTTGCCTCATTTTTAACTCGCAAACAGGTCAAAAATGCCTCCTTGATTAAATACGCGCAAGCTGTGGTGCCACGTCCAATCAGCAACTGAGAACGCTTTCGCTCTTGCCTTGACCAAACCTATGACGGTCGGACTAGGCAGGGTTCTGAAACTTTCCAATCTCGAGGAATGCCTATCCCTTGATACGCGTTCCTCGAGTCTATCCCTTGGTCTTGGTCTCCCTTGGTCTATCCTTGATAAGCCAAGGAACCCTTCCTGGTTCTGGCATTCATACACTAAAGCTCTGCAAGAGCCTACAGACCTAGTAAACGTTGAGGCACATACTCGGCAGTGTTTGTATCGCAGTTATGCATTAATGGGTGGCACAGATCCTCTAGAACTGAGAGAACGCTTTACTTAGGCGCAGGGATGGTCGAGGGAATTTAAAAGCTCTGGGAATTCTCGATGGTCCTTGGGGAAACCCCCGAGTCTCTATGAACACAGTTCGAGAACTCGCGAACTAGAGGATGACGTGCTGGAAACTTGTCACAAATTGTTTTTTTTTTTTTTTTTTTTATTATTATTATTATTATTATTACTTTAAGGGCGGTAAGGAAGGAGGGAGTGGGGTGCCGCTTTTAATCTCAGTTCGTCCCGTTAGGTCTCCAACGGGTTTGCTCATTGGCAGGGTGGGGTTTTGTTGGCGGGCAACGAGGATTATGTTACATCCTGGGGCACAGTTTGTGGCTTCGACCTAGTAGGTGGAGGGGTGCGTGTGCCGACTCGCCTATGGTGCCGATTTGGCAAGTGAGGGCGTCGCCGAGATACAAAGATGTTTACGCTGGCTAGCGAGCTTTTTGGAGGCGGCGACGTTACTCAGTCTACCGTCTGTTGTGGTTGTCGTTTCCTGTGTATCGGCGATAACTGATGTTTTTGGACTCGTACGGGGGAATGGATGTGCGGATATGTTTGGTTGTCGGAAAAATAAAATAGGTTTAGCCATTTGGATGCCGAGTAGCTTTGTTTTTCTGGGAAGGTGGCTGACCCGAAAGGTGAGGTCAGCAGGTTGGTCGGTAGAAGAGGCTATAAAAGGGGATTTGGGAACAAAGGAGGTAGTCGGAACCCCGGAGCTGGCCGGGTCGCTGGTCGACGCAGTTACTCCCGGCACGCGAGTCTTAGAACTTTTCAATCTTCGGCTTCTGCCCTGCCTGTCGGGCAAGTGTTAGAATTTGTTGTGCTGAAGCGTGCGTGGCTGTGTGGTGTGCGGTGTCAACCTCATTGAGCTCCTGACTGGACAGCCGGACTCTGAGACGTCGTTCTTCGGGCAACAACTCCAGGCTACGGACTGCTCTGGACTCAGCACCTACCGGAAAGCTAAGCGTGGTTTTCTTTGATTTGTCTACTTCATCCTCTGGCTCTAAAGTATGAAGTGTTGAACGTTGGGGCGATTTATACTCAGTGCTACTTTCTGTCGCAACTGTTTTGGGGTTGGTCCCGTGTGTGTAGCGGTAACATTCGAGATAAATCTGTCTGCTCTTGTTGTTGGTTTGTGCCGGGTTTTCATGGCTGTTTTTGTTGGCCTGGTCCTGTGTTATGAGCGTCGAGCCTTTTTAGTATTAGTTTCTGACTCGCAGGGCTCCATAGCATTAAGTTGAAGTGTGGTTTGTGTTGCCTGCTCTATTGCTTTATTAAATTATTAAATTTAATCTTTTGTTTGCTTATCCTCCCCATGTTATCTTCTCTCTCTACTAATTTCAGACCGGGTGTGGACCTAGCACTAGTCACAGGTGGAACGTAGCTCTTTTGTTATTTTCACGCAATTTCTCATTTATCCTCAGAGTGGATCGTTGCTTTATTTTTATTCGTTTGACTCCCACTCGGTGACAAAGCTTTACTTTCGAAAGGGACCCCTTTTCTTGTTCTTTACAAGAATTATAATTTTCCAAATGCTCTAGTACCAATATGGTGCGGTGGTTGGCCCATTTAAGATTGTTATTATTACCATATTTTCTGGACTATAGTAAGAGAATTGTATGTGTTTGTAAGTTGAATTTTACGCAGTGCGGACTATCCATGGGTGCGGACCATACGCCTTTCCAAGAAACACTCGGCCCCAGGGACAAGAGAACCTTTTTAGAGCCGACTCACTGGGTCTGAGGCTAGTCTCTCATCACCGTCCCCGCTAACCCTAACCGAGTGGACTGCTCATTTCGACAGGCGCAATTTCAGACGCTGCTGGTGGCTAACTTCTTGCATTTTCCCGCTGTGTTTTTTTTTTTTTTAGTTTCATGGTGTATGTATTTTTCCATGGACATTGAGAAAGCATTGCACCAAATTTGAAAAAATAAATAAAAAAGTTTAAACTATATTTGCTGGGTATGTGCGCGACAGAAAAAATGCGACTGAAATTTTTGTTTCATTTTACGATGAGCTTTGACGGCGCTGCCCGATCAACTGTGTCAATCGACAAAGTGCATAGTTGTGGAAAATAATTTACAAAAGAAGATAGCCGAAAGGCGGGCACGTTTCATGCGCACCAGTATTGAGATTACCGGTGCACACGACAGAACTCTGACCACACGACGCAGCAATATCCGAAGTGAATGTATTTGAGAAAGATCTCGAATAACACAGCACTACAGTAACAACGACGGTCGTGTCTCGACGATTAGACAGAACCCAAGAGGACCTCGTTTTGCAGCACTTTTTGGGGAGAGCTTATCTTCACAGAACCAAGGCAAAGAGATGGATGCGACTGACCGTTCCCCACCCCAACAGCCGTTTTTGGCGATGACTGAGAAGGACTCTACATGGATTATCTCTGGGAGCGGGGAACAGAGTTGTCACTGTTCACAAAATCGCATTGAGGGCCGTTCGACGTTCTTCTTTTTCTTCGTTTCCTGTGAATGCTCACCAGGAACGCTTGAATGGCACACACTTACCGGCCTTATTTTTCAAAGTGGAAGATAGTACAAAAAGGGTATGCAGCATGCACAAGGAAACTAAAGTGGAAACTTCAAAAGAGGTTGCAAAACGTAGGAGGAGAATCATGTTGAGCAGGTTTCAACAGACCAGAATGGCAGAAAATATCTAGCCGATAGGGGGCGCAAGAGTCGCACCGGCTGCATCATCAACAGCAACATGGCGGTGGCCTAGAAACATTTTTTTGGAAAAGTGTATACAAGGATTTGTTTTTTCTAGGTCATTTTTTGCGAACGAATGTTGCGAATGAAAGAGTGTGTTAATGATTATTTATGTGCGATACAAGCTTCTTTGTAAGCTAATAAAGCAGTCGTTTGCCAAGATGTGCTGTGAATGATAAGTTTTCACACACAGACTGGGCATCAGGTATGATCAATCTAAGGAAGAACTTTTTTCTTCAATCGAAAATTGGCTCTGCACCAGGTGCGGACTTTAGTGCAGAAAATATGGTAATCGTTGAACCAAAACACTTCGCAGAAAAAGCCACTTGAATGCACAGGTCTCCAATGTGATAAATTTAAGGGAGAGGGTTCTGCTTTGCCATTATTGCCAAAGAGACTGTCCTGCAAAAGTTAATTTTCATCCTCTCTTCTTAAACCTATCTTGTCTCCAGCAAGAGACTCGCACTCAACTGTCCTAGAACTGCCAAGCAAAGTAAAAACTCGCAGCCATAAGCTCGTCGTCACCGAAGAAGCCGTCAAAACTTACCACAAATCCCGTCGTTGACCCTCGAAGCCGGGATGTTCTCGCCTCTGTGCCCCAGGTTACTGCAGTGGAACACACCATTGTTGCACGCCGCAGTGCCTGCAGGGGCATGAAAGTCGTCGTTATCACAGTTGAACCCATTAGCATCATCATAAATAATATCAACCAAAAGACTATAAAACAGTCTCGCCTGCACTACTTTCATAACCTGTACTATAACCTTCCTCGTTTGAAGTCCACTTATTGTCATCCTCTTTTCTACGTATCTCTAAGGTGTGATCCACCTCTCGAAATTGAACCATTACAATCACAAACTAATCTACACAAATTTTCCCAATTTTTGCTATACATCAATGACCAGAATTTGCTAACCGACATGATAGTGACTCCTACTAACCATCTTTCATACCGCTCCAAGGGCAAAGCATTTTTGGATATTTAGTATTTTATGTATATATTGCATGCCTTAAGTTGCTTATTGATTTTTTTTACCTGTTTTCATGTAATACATCTGACGAATGTCTTTGAGGATAATAAAATTGAGCTAAACTCTAATCAGTTTTGGCAGGGTGCCTAGTTAGGGCAACCGGACGTCCTGTTTTAACTGGGACAATCACGTTTTAGAGGTTCATTTCTGCTGTCCCGTCATTTTGCCTCAGTGAAGCCTCATGACCTGTTCTTGCAGAAACTTGCAGTTGAAACATCGGTGCTGAGTGAATGAAAGAAAACTGAAACAGTGTTTACTCGTTACAAATATAATTTTAAGGAATAAACATATTATAGAAATGTTATCTCTCATACCGCACAACTTTGAGCTCTTTCTATTTGGCCTCGTTTAACGACATTTCAATGACGCAAAAAAGAAAAAAAAGGAACTTGTGTTTTAAAACTGACTTGTGAGCAGAGCTTTCTTTCTGCCTCAATCCCCAACCCCAACTCCTCCCCTGATCCTGGAGACAGCATGACAGCAAAAGTGGACGCAGCAATTGCTTGTTTTGCCGCAGGTCGTAGTCCAGCTTGACTATCAATGGAGGCTCGAGCAATCAGGGAATGGGGAAACATTGAGGACAGCAACACATGCGTTCAATCATACTTTTTGCTGGGACATCTAGCGCCAACCGCCAGGATTGAGACATCTGAAGCATGACACTCCGGCTCCTACGACGTTATTCGTTGGCACTCTGGGACCACCTTCGATGTACGGGAGGGATAGGATGCCAAACACAACGGTCGAAGCCGTGACCCAGGCACCATAAGCACCAACTAAAGCAATGCTGCACTTGGATTCAGCGATGTGCTGGAAACACTGTTAACTCACCATGAACACAAGTACTCGACAAGTGCGGGCTTCAAAAACGTCTCCGCGACTTCAGTTCTTGCGTTTCCATGAGGCAGAGCAACTTAGTTTTTACCGAGACAAACCGCGTCTTTTTGTAAGAAGCCTACAACAGTTACCATAGCCCCTTCTCTACTCAGGTAACCCGCCAGCTCTTGCGCGTCTGCGTGCGTATATGCACTTGAGATGTACGCATTGGAGTGCGTTACCGACTGCTTGCGTGCCAGTGCAACATGCCACGCGGAATTGAAGCGAGGTGGTGGCGGCGTGCAAGCGGCACTCGAATGCTTCCTGTCCTGAACTAGACTGAAGGTTTTTGCAGTATTTGGGAGTATGAAATGTACATAACATCTGTATGAAATGATCGCTCGTAACATTGTCAGAATTATTTCAAGCTCGTAGGAGAAGAATACCTGAAAATTAAAGAAATATCTACGGACTGAGAGTGGGCCAGGGCTACCCGACAGACGACGCCTGTGCGTTACCTCATCGCAAGTGGTCGTAGCGCAGTCGGGAACCAGCCTTAAATTGTATAAGGAAGTTCCCAGACAAGACATGGGTTCTACATCTAAGAAAAGTCTTGCTCTTTTACACTGCGGTGCTATTAAATTTCCACTGTGAAAAAGATATAAAAAATTTTTATCTTCCGTCACATTGCTGCTGACTTGTCTTTTTGCTTGCATTTAGAAGAAGAACACTGCACGACACTGTTGGCGCGAATAAGTGATCCGGGGTATTTTATTTTTATTTTCTCTCAAAATTTAAACGCTATCGTAGAAACTACTGGTGTGCTTATGTTGGTGATTGTGGTACCAACATAAGGAGTAATATTCAGTACTTGTCAATAACCTGTTGGAGTAAAATGTTAAAAAAGCCGATGTTGTGTTTGCACTAACTGGGTCGTGCAGTGCACCTGCTTGTTTAGGACGCTATATACTCTCAAAAAGAGACTGAACTCGCAAAAAGAAAAGTATTTTGCAAGAGTTTGCATAAGGCACAAATCACAAAAACAAACTCGATAAAAAGAAAGAAAAAAAGATTTAGCACTTTATCATTGTAAAATTCTGAGCAAGCACCCACTCATAATTTTGAGATAATAATGTAAAACCGGGGGATGGGCACTCCTTAGGTCAAAAACAAGTGAAGACATGTCCTTTGTGTATTTTCCAAATGTTACGAAATAGGGCTGGATTGTGGAATGGGCAGAGGCTCAGTATTTTACAGTAATGTCGCGAGACTCATTTTGAGTTCGGAGTGATTAAAAAACTTGCTTCAATTTTGAAGGTTGATGGCTCAAGATAGGAGCATGTTTAAGAATCGCTCCCAAACTCAAAACGAGTCTCGCAATTCAAATAATAAACTAAAAAATAAAAGAAAAGATTTTTCTTAGGGAAAGTTGATTTTGTAAGGCAACTGTTCTAACAATGAATGATGAAAATAATCCCTGGAGAAGGGGAACAAGAGGGACAAAGGACAGACACAAATCTCCAAACACAGCTAGGTGACTGGTGCGCGACCGAAAAAATCCGCCTGGTCCGGGTATCGAACCCGAGACCTCTCCATTACAGGTGGAGCGCTCTACCAACTGAGCTAACCAGGGGTTAGACGTCAGTAGAGCAAACGGGTTTTATCAGCTGCCACCAGTCTGACACCAACAAGGGTGAAGCTTGCAATTTCAGGTTATGTTTATAATGCAACCTTTCTTTTTTTCTTTTTGTATCGAGTTTGTTTTTGTGATTTGTGCCTTATGCAAACTCTTGCAAAATACTTTTTTTTTGGCGAGTTCAGTCTCTTTTTGAGAGTATCTAGCGTCCTAAACAAGCAGGTGCACTGCACGACCCAGTTAGTGCAAACACAACATCGGCTTTTTTTAACATTTTACTCCAACAGGTTATTGACAAGTACTGAATACTACTCCTCTTTAAAAAAAAAGTTTTTTTTAACGCGTTTGTCGTTTTTCTTTTTAGAACAGAGCAACGAACAGTGTTTTTGACGTACCCGGTTCGTCCGAGCCATCCCTGCAGTCGCAGTAATCGTCGTTGACCTGGTGGAAGGCGAAGCTCGCGCTGCCATCGAAGCAGGTGAAATTTTGGCGGGGTCGTAAAGCGATGCTCCTGATAAGACGCAGAGAGACCAGAATGTTGTTACAAAGGGCACACGCATTCAACGAGCATCCAAAATAAGATAGCTCACAAAAAGCAACGGCTA
>JABSTQ010005410.1:0-47849 GCA_013358835.2 Ixodes persulcatus
AAAGGCTTGGGGGCACAGCACTGCACTTAAATGGCTTTATCACCCCTGTGTGTTCGATTGTGGCAGATCAGGTTGTAATTCTCAGTAAAAGGCTTTGGGGGCACAGCTTGCACTTCAAAAGGCTTTTTACCACAGTGTGTTCGATTATGGCAGGGTCAGTTGGCAATTCTTAGCAAGGCTCGAGGACACAGCTTGCACTTAAATGGTCTTTCACCTGTGTGTGTTTGATTATGCCACGTCAGTTGGCCATTCTTAGCAAATACTTCAGCACACAGCTTGCACTTAAAAACCTTTTCACTCTTGTGCTTTTGAATGTTGCTGGTACTTGGGATCTAGAGGCAGATGACATGGGAGGATGCTGGTACTTGCATTGTTCATCGCATAGGCAACCAGGTGGCTCACGATCCCTAGCTGATCTCTGGTGAACCATAGGTGCAGTAACGGCATCCAAACCAGATGTCCTCGGTGATAGTGTTCTTCACTTTCTGAAATTACTGTTTAACGTTGACTAAACAAATTTAAACGATCACTCTTAAATACTGCATTCCATGCCATTATGCGACTTTGTAGATATGCGTTCCTGCCATTACTGAATTAGCATATGCACTAATTTCCAGCATTGTGTTTACTACGTCATGTTGTCTATGAAAATCTGGTTCAATATATTTGCAGAAATGCTGATATCTACCTAACCCAAAACCTTAAATAGAAAACAAATTGTTGACAATGATTGATCTCTCCAGGAAACTTACTTTTTAGGTAAAAACTAAGATCAGAACACCCTTTGGTTTAGCCGAAAATAAACTTGGAAAGAGTAGAAAGTTAGGTCAAATATTTGGTGCCAATGGGTAAAGATGCCAAGAATAACCACAGGGCTTCTTCATCTCACCTGCAAAAAGCCACTGGGACCCTGCATCTGGTGCCATAGCATGGTATCATGAACAAGTGGCATGCATTCAATTTTCTGCTTGGCCCACCTCGTCATATGCCACCATAGCCAAGTGATTTATCCTAAGCAAGTGATAGATCAATGAACATGGTTGAAGCTGATGACTTTGAATCAAGACGTCTAACACCACCTAGTCGGTGAGAATGAATAAATCAGGCTATGTATGCATGCTAGAGGCTCTTGAGCCTCTAATACACAAATAAGTTATTATCAGGTGGTGGCTTTCACTACCTATGCAGCATTACCTCATAACGTTTAACAGGCGTGTCCTTTAGCAGTCGGGTTTTGCATGCACCTCGCGCCGAACAAGTCAACACGTAAATGAAAATAAACGTTTGTCCTTTGCTAAAGCTATCCCACCAATCAGATAGCCTCTACCTGGTTACCTCCACATTCTGAAAGTCTACTGACCCACCACTTTCATGCCTTTACTGAATCAGTCTCGCCTTCCGCTGTTCAGTCACTTCAGGGTGAAGTCAGTGAAGTTGGGTGAAGCGACCAACTGCAAGACAAGATCACCAATCTGTGGAGCAGAGAACTTGGAGGGAGGGGCTTGTCCTGTGATTCTGAACTTGCTTATAACTTCTTCCTTGCTGTTCCATGCCGGTTAGAAGACATCCAAGCTTAGTAGGGAAGTTTTGTTATGGGCATCTCACAAAATAGAGTTGTGCGAATATTAAAACTTTCCGATAGCAATTTTAATGCTCGGTGAGAAGTACACTCAATGGGGCTAACCCGACGCCATATTGCAGACGTATAGTCTCTTTTGCTGTTTACAAACATGCACCGCCGCTTGCGTCCCAAGTGACTTCCGGTCGCTCCGTCTTTGAAAGCCTGTCGAGCTAGCTTATGTCACCAGTGCTAGAAAGCATAAACGCAACTCAGACAACAAAGTTTGAGATTTAACGAGCACCCTTGGCTGTAGAATTTACTAACATCTTGCAGGAGACAAGTTGGTTTGCAAGAATATTTGAAAATCTGAACAGATCTCACGCTTCATTCTTTTGGTGTTCACCTGGATAATTGGTGGTTAAACATTTCATCGACATTTCAAGAAGCTGTGCTAAAGAGGGCTTTGTTCATTCTTTATATGAATCGAAAGTTTTCTAGGACGTGAAAGACTGGAGCACCACCTGGTGGCGTTTGCCATGAAAACAGTATGCGGGGTATTTTTGCAGACACAAACCAAATCACGCATTGCACACACAAAAAAAAGGTTTGTTCTGTAGTGGTTTGTGCCAAAGGGCCCATTAAAGAAAATTATTAGCGTTCAGTACAATTGGGGTAATTAATAAATTTTTATTCTTAAAAAACTTTATTTTTAATTTTAAATGCTTGGTTTCAATTATAAACTAGCGAGGCATCATAAAAAACTAGTAAACCTACCCACTTTACAATGATTTAAGTGCCTTACATCATTGTAAAGTGGGTAGGTTTACTACCGTATAATTGCGTGTAAGGGCCGCACCCGTGTAAGGGCCGCACCTCTGTATTTATAGCAAAATATTAGCAAAAAAAGATTTCAAAAATTATTCGTGTATGAGCCGCACCCCCCATCTTTAGAGGCTTGCCAGCCGCGCCGCGGCAGTCAGATTCGTCTCCGCGGCGTGGTGAGCGCGGCTTGCTCCGCTTCTCCGCTTATCTTTGCTGCTGCCTTGTTGCTCTGCTCTTTCTCCACTTACGCTCTTTCCATATTCCTTTGCTCTCCTCCTAGTGACGCGGCCACAGAACAGCGAACACGAGTAGACACGCACGGAGGCGGATGTTTCGCAGTTCGAATGCTGCTGAACCACGCGGCGCAACCACGCTCCGCAGTTTTTCTTTCCAACGTTCCGTCCCCACAGCCGGAGTGCAATGGGTAAACACTTGAACAGTTATACGGCTGGCTTTAAATTGAAAGTCGTAGCTTATGCCCTTGACCACGGTAAACGTGCTGCTGGTCGTCAGTTCGAAGTTGATGAAAAGTGCGTGCGACGCTGGTGTGACCAGAAGGATGCCTTGGCCAGCACGAGCAAGACCAGGCGCGCGTTCGGCGGCAAGCCCTCCATGTATCCAGAGTTGGAAAATGAATTATTTAACTATGTGGTGGAAGTGCGCAACAATGAATACGCTCTGTCGATGGACATGTTAAGAATGAAGGCGCTGGCCCTGGCACGTGCGAAAAACATACCTTCAGACTTCAAAGCGAGTGCCGGTTGGATCCGGAGGTTTATGAAGCGGAAAGATCTCTCGATTCGTCGAAGAACGACCATGTGCCAACGGCTTCCCGCAGAGTACGAGGACAAGCTGCTGAGCTTCCAGAAGTATGTCATTGAACTGCGCAGGGAACACGGATACATCCTGTCGCAAATCGGCAACACCGATCAGACTCCCGTTTGGTTTGACTCGCCGGAAAACTGCGTTGTGAACGCCAAAGGGCAAAAGAGCGCGCTCGTGCGTACGAAGGGAGCAGAACGCCAGCGCTGCACCGTAATGCTTTGCATCACCGCGGATGGACGGAAGCTGCCGCCCTACGTGATTTTTAAAAGGAAGACCATCGTTGCCGAAGAGTTTCCAAGCGGCGTCATAGTCCGTGCTCAAGAAAAGGGCTGGATAAACGACGAACTGGTGGTGGACTGGCTCAAGAATGTTTGGAAGAACCGCCCTGGTGGAATGCTGGTGAAGAAGTCCCTCCTTGTGCTGGACAGCTTCCGCGGCCATTTGACTCCCAAAGTGAGGGCGGAACTGCAGGAAGCCCACGCGCACTTGGCTGTCGTATACCGGGCGGACTTACTGGCATGCTGCAGCCGCTCGATGTCAGCGTAAATCGGCCCTTCAAGGTGGAGTTTCGCCGTTGCTACACAAAGTGGATGGCCAGCGGAAACCATGAAAAGACGCCGACTGGACGGCTCAAAAGAGCACCTCTGGCGACTGTTGCCAAGTGGATCCTGGACGCCTGGAATGCTGTCTCCCTCGACATCGTGTCCAAAAGCTTTAAAGTGACGGGCATCTCGAACAATCTCGACGGAACAGAGGACGACCTCGTGTGGGAGCGCGCCTCCGAAGAGCCTGACCAGTCAGACACCGGCGCCGAGGACAGCACGAGTGACGATGATTGAGTCTCAAATAAAGTGTGCTTGAGACCAGTGCGTCAAACCGCAAGTATATTAATTTTTTGATGTGCGTAAATTTTTTTTTTCATTCGTGTATGGGTTGCGCCGCGAAAATCGACCCTTCAATATGAAAAAAATGTGCGGCCCTTACACAAGTTTATACAGTAGTTTTTTTATGATGCCTAGCTAGTTTGTAATTGAAACCAAGAATTTAAAATTAAAAAAGTAAAATGCCGTGCGTGCCGCACGACATTTTACTGCAATAAAAAGCAAATCCACCTTTTCCCTGGATGTGGCGCTATCTATTGGCAGACATTATCAAGCTCATTGAGTGTGGGTTTGAAGGTTTCTTGGGAGGAAGATAACGACGCCATTAGGCTAGGTTTGTTACAAGTTTGTTTTCCAGCATGTCGGCTTTCTGTCTAGTCTTTGTGGCTCTGCTACTTTTCGGTGATAACTGAGGATGGCCGAGGACATCCCATTCCCGTTTCATCCCGACAGCTGGGTTGAGAAGCCAACGCGGTTTGCGGAAATGTCGCTAGACAAAATGCGGTGAAACCTGCACTGCAAGACGGATTCGCTGCGACAGGCGCACCGAGAATGGGCTTTCAAGGAAGAGGGTTATGTCCGCAGCGGTAAGTGGAACACCTCAGATGGCTCTGGGATATGCCTAAACTGTCTCTGCCCTCCGATGATCAAGGCGCCGTACAGGGTATCGGCCGGGTTCTCGAGGAGCACCGGGAGCCTCATGGGCGGCATTCCTTGCCTGTCACTTCCTACCTTTGCTGGATGCGGGATTTTTCCATCGCTCTTAGCAATCAAGATTGTAGCTGTTTCGTGTCAGTGAACACAGTCGGCACAAAGGCTGGGTGATGTTTCTACAGCGATGGTTTTCCTGTCTGATAACAGCGATGGTTTTCCTGTCTAACAAAGTGGCAATGGAACAATCGCGCAACTTTCTAGCGTGCTTTTCTGAGGTGCGATCAAAGTGCTTGACCTAGGGCGAAATGAGCTCCACACAATCTGAACAACTTTATTTTTGCAGGCTCGATATTTTGCAAATTTCGAGAACATTTCGCGGGCAGAAAACTTTGCAACTAAGAGTGGTTAGCTGTGCATTCTCTACCATAGAGTAATACATTCGCAGTAATATTTAAGTCGAGAAATTCACAAACATTAGGATTTCCTGAAAATGAAATGGTTTGCGGTAGGCGGGTCCTCATTTGCCTCCCAAGCCTTCGTAGGCATGGAGTTAACATATTAACCTAGAGGAAAAGGCCCCATGCATTGCGGCTGCTTGGGAACGGCGGGGCATAGACGCGGACATTGGCAGTCCCGACGGGCCACTATCCCTGGCGACGTCTTAATATGCACAAAGAAGCATCAACACATCAACTTTAACGGTCCGTGCCTTGTTCTTACCTAGCTTACTTTGCAGGAAATCACCGGAATCACGCATTGTATAAAGCTAAATAAAGTCGATAAGTACTCCAGCAACTTCAAGTCGCCGCGGCAAAACGAATATGTCTAACCTTTTGTCCGTTTTCTTTCTCCACTCTTCACTCGCTCTCTTTCTTGTTCTTTCTCTCGGGACTGCTGGTGTCAGCGCCAGGATTTGACGCATTCTGCTAGTCTTTTTCCCCCTTTTTGTAGAGCCTGACGAGTCAGCCGCCTTCACCTCGCAAACCCGCGCCACTCTCTTATCAAGGTCAAATTTCTAACGGAGGAAACCGAAAAAAACTTGTCCCTTTCCCTGGCCCGTGCCGATTCCGACATCCAAATGCAACGGGGCTCTTTGGCATCTTCCAAGCACACTGAGAATCACACAGTGCCGTTCGTGTCAAGCAAAGTGGCAGCCTCGTTTCCCATCCCGCCTAATCCGGCCTGGCAACACGCACATTTTGTACTCTCGAACCTGAAAGTCTGAACAGGGTGGATTGCTAGGCCATTGTGTTAGATACGTTAAATGTTCTCGCATCACAAACGTTTAGCGACACTCTGAGATTCCAGACGCCTACGTTCACAGTGCTCTTCATCATATAGTTTAACGCGTGGCATGTGTACACTCGATAGTTTTTCCTAGAATGAGGCGATACACTGCTGATTGGGATGACAAGCCTGGCGATCTTCCAGAGCCTTCCGTACTGTCGAGCTCCTCTCTCTCGGTGTGCACAGGTGGCCGAGCTCCGCACCTACCCCTCTGGTCACACGACCTCCCCTTTAACCAATCAACGCGAGCAGCTCACTCTTCTCCCACCCAATAACGACGATGATCAGTGCCGGGCCTCGCGGCCGCGCTTTTATTCAGCATTCACTATTATCTGGGCTTCACGAAATGCCGAACAGCTAGCCAAAGAATGTTTCACGTTAAAACGTGCGACACGGTGTCGAGTTTCCATCTGCGGGACGCAGTGCCGGTGCCCCGTGGGGCTTTCCCGCCAAATGCACCTCAACTCCTGGCGATGCGTCGTGACATCATTCTACTTCCGGCTTTCGAGCACTATGCTTGCTCAATCGTGGTCTTCTCAGGAGTGGCGACAACGGCGATTGTCGGCCGTAGTTTATTTGCTTCTTCAGCTAGCTCAGATTATCGGGTCCTTCTGCCTCCCCTACCATCCGGAACCATAGGGCGCGATTCCGCACCACTGCACAGCGATGCGAGTGCCCGTCGATACATGATGGGCAACTTCAGGGCCGCGCTGGAACGTCTCGGTTTGATTGGACACATCGATACGCTCACGCGCTTACCAAATGAACTTTCTCTGGATGGTGACCCTCAAGACAAAGGATGCGGAGCAGCACTCGGTCGCCGCCAAGGAACTGGAGGCAAGGGGCAAGCATCGCGTCATCGTGGACCTGGAAAACGTAGATGTCTGCACAAAGCCGCATCGGCTCCCCTTCCACGTGACGGGCAAAGACACCGGGAAGACCCTCGAGCCCTTCGGAAAGGTTTGGGACCTCACGCGTGGAAAGTGCAAGGAGGAAGGTTTCACTGGCATCCAGTCAACGACCAGATTGGTGCGGCTAAGCACAACGGAGGATGTCGCCCCAGAATGCCTCCCGCACCAGTGAGGGTTGCCGGTGGCAACGCTCTGGTCATAATTCGGGGACGTGCTTTTTCATGTCCATGCCACAAAGGTAAGGAACACATCCGATGAGAGTGCAAGGTACCGTAGTGGGACAAGTGCCATCGCTTCGGACACGAGCGGGACGACTGTGCTCGGACGTACGTGACGATGACGCGAGAAGTGGTGGCGGACGGCGACGTAGTAATCAGCATGGACGAGGAAGGGGCAGAGGAGGCTGCAAGCGACGTCCAGACTGAGGTCTTCGCTACAGCCAGTGTGAAAGAGGCCCCGGTCGCTGTACCAGGAAAAGTGCACCTTCCAGAGTTGCAGCCCGAAGAAGAAGCCGCGAAACCCGACTTTCGCAAGCATTGGGCAGCAGTCCTGTCGTCTCGAGCGACGTCTGAGTGTCTATTTCAAAAGACGTCGAGACTAGCCAAGCTCCGGAGCCAAAAGACACGAGCCAGGCCAGCTTGAGCAACGACCACTCGGACATGAACGACGCGAGTGAACCCTTCGAGCGACCAGAGTATGCATTGGCACGCTTTGAGTTCAAGTGGCACAAGAACAGCGCACGGAAGAAGCACTTCAAACCAAAGTTGTGCACCAGAACTAAAGAGCGATGCCAGACAGGCCCTCCGCAGGTTGGTTCTTTTTCGCTTGTCTCTCGGCTCTCGGCTCATCTCTCGACGGTGTTTCAAAGCACAACTTCGCCAGCACCCGGTTTTCCACGAAACGCGAACGCTCAGGTTTGCGACCCTCAATTGTGTCAGTCTCGTGGCCAAAAGAAAAATGCAATGGGTGTTAGAGACTCTTCCGCAACAGCAAGTTGATGTCGCTTTTGTGCGAGAAACCAAGATTGCCACAGATGACCAACCGGAGGAGATGAAGCACTCTTTTGATCGTCACTTTGTCGTCTTCCTGTCGAGGGCAATTGGGCAGAGCGGGCCAACGGCGATAATGATCTTCAAGAGGAGAGGCATCTCAGTCCGCCCCGAGTGGGAAGGGGACAGGCACAAGCGGGTGTATGTCATGGAGGTCCTGCTCTGCAGACAGCTTCACAAACTTGTATCTGTGTACGCACCTATACTCTCTTCTCCCTTAAGCTGAGACTATGGTCCGAGCTACGTGCAAGCCAGGCCAAGAAGCCACCTCCCTCTTGTCACCTGATCCGGCTCTCCGCGCACAGGTATGGCCGGGAGCGCGAGGACGTAGCGAAAGAGGCGTATGACTGGTCCAACGAGGACGTAGCTTCCACCGCAGTCTCGGCTTAGGGGTGAACCGAGTGTAATGACGCGACTGGTGGCGGCATCGCAGCGATCCCATCGAGCTGCGGTGGCAGAAAGAAACTACCCCCATTGCGAAGGCCGCAAGAAAGCGTGCCTTTTTATACTAGCCCGGCCGTGGACGAGACGACAGCTCAAGCTCACCCCAAAGCATGCTCTCAAGAGCGCGCTCGAAGTGCTACCGTGCCAAGCGCTGAAGACGAAACTCGCAAGAAGCAGTGCATGCAGCCTCCTTTTGTGATGGTTTCTACTCCGTCTCACAAGTGTCTGCAGTAAAGAGAAAGGCACAGGCACGTGAGCATAGCTCAACAGAATGCTTGTTTCAAAATATTTTGATGGCCTAGTTGGTTAGACATAGTGCACAAAATTAGTGCAATGGACAGAGGAAGGAGTGGTCAGGACAGAGTACTACTTGCAACTTACGTTTTATGAAAGGATAAAAAAAGACAAAGATAAAATTGAGACTTAAATCATAGAAAAAGAGGAAGGAAGGATATGCTAGAGAAGAAAAGGACGAAGACAATATGAGAAAAATTAAAGAAAAAAGAATAAGAATAAAGGAAAAGAAACATTGAAAAATACACTAAGAAAAGAAAAAAAGAACAGTACTAAAAAATTCAAAAAGGAAGTTTTTTGGAAAAACATTTCTATGAAAAATAGTGTGGGTACCGATGTTCCTTTTTTGACAAGTTTACCGATGGAGCACTAACACACACACACATCTCCTCTGGCTACTGACTTGGGCTTCACCTATTTCCCGTGTTCTTTTGTCCACACTTTGTCGCAAGGTCATTGTGAGAGCAAACAGTGGATGGCACCCACAGTTTCGATTTATTTATTCTTTCTTAAATCTACGCCGTCGAGACGTCTAGCAGTACACGTGAGGGGCTGTGAGTGTCACCCGTTGTTTGCTCGCACAATGATCCTGCGACGAAGTGTGGACAAAAGGACATGAGAAATAGATGAAGCCCATGTCATAGCAACCAGAGCGGATGCGCCGTCAGTAAACTTGTCAGCTCCAGTAGCTGCACTATTTTTCATGGGTATTTTCTTTTTTCCAAAAATCTTCCTTTTGGAATTTTTTAGCAGTGTTTTTTGTCTTATCTTTTCTTAGTGCACTTTTCCGGTATGTTTCTTTTCCTTTATCCTTTCTCTTTTTCCTTGAATTTTTTTTATATTGTCTTCTTCATTTCCTCCTCTAGCATTCTTTCTTCTCCTTTTTCTAAGATTTTAGTCTCAATTTAATCTTTGTCTTCCTTTATCCTCTCATAAAATGTCATTTGTAAGCAGCGCTCTGTCCTGTCTACTCCTTCCTGCGTTCGTCCATTGCGCTAATTTTGTGTACTATGCATTTGTTTGTACAAGACTTCGTGCATAGGAGGCATTTTTCAAAGCCACGTGCTCGTGCCCATGCCTTTGTGTGAACTGCTGATGTTCCTGAGACGAACTACAAAGGCAACCGAATGTAGGGTGGCAACATAAATGCCGCATTTACCTTCGTGCCTCTCCATGAAGGGATCTTGCAACTGCACTGCGGACTCGCCAGGGGCTCTTGCGTAGTTGAACACGGAGGGCACCAAGTCAGGGCGGTCCTTGAAGCACGATGGCTGCCCTAGAATTCAGCGCCACGTTATAACCGAGCAAAGCTCGCCAGAAGCTTCCGAAGTCGCACCTGTGATGAAGCGCGCTGCAGATCTGGCGGTAAAGATGATCGGTACAACTGCAGACAACACAGTTGTCTTTGTCGCACACTTTTGTTGAACGGCGTTGAACGCCGAATTAGAGCGCTATGGATCTACGGATTGGATTGTCTTGGCTGAATGGAGCCAACAACCTTTATGCTGATTTTAGATTGTCTCTTGTTTTAGCCGGCTTGATTTGATTTTACCTTGACTATTATTTCTAAACCAAAAGTACTTTTGCTAAGAGCATATTTTTGGGTTTTAATATTTTGTTTTTATTATTACGCTTGTTAGATGCATTGGCGCTCCAAGCGGGAAACGTAAGCATGTGGCGCTCTAGAGGAGGCAGGGGGTAAAGGTGGGTAAGGAGGGGTGGCATATCCTGTGCGCCGACATCTGGGGTCCCGAGTGAAAGATCGCGAAAGAGCGCGACAGAACACAAGACAAAACTATGAAAAATATATTTTTTTTTTGTTACACCTACCGTGTTTTGCAAATTACAATTTTTTAGGAACATGAAAATGCAAAATCTAAGTTCACAGTAACCCGCTCCATAAAATTTCCGTATATAACTCGTAAATATTAAGTCTCTCGATGGTTTCATACTGAAACTATAGTTTTATTAATGTCGAATTTATGCCAAAAAGTGGATTAGAGAAGAACACATTCAAAGTGCTCTAACCTCTACCTTTTGCTTAGCACTGGCGGACTGAAAATAATTTATAAAAAAATAACTATGCACTGTAAACAAATGAAACTTTCTGGGAATACTCTCTAGATGTTGGCGGATGTAAATAGGACATTTTTCAAAATTACCTTTTTTTGCAGAAATTTTTTTGCGAAGGCGCAGAGAAGTTGCGCTTTGGCGTGCCAAGGAAGCTTTAATCACGCTGCAAGACCGGCGAAACTTGCTTTCGACGAGTTGTGCCATTACATATGGCTTCACGCACATTGCACTCGCAAAACACATCCACACGGCGTCCATTCTTGATCGGTATCCGAGCGTGCGAATGCACAGAGAAGCAGCACTTCGGCGTGCCAAAAAAGCTTCGATCATGCCGCAAGACCAGCAAAATTTGGTTTCGACGTGTCGTGGTTTTTTCCTACGACACTGCGCTTTCGTAAAAATTTGCTTGTGTTTTCAACGGCAAGTCTCATCGCTTAGACAGGGTTTTAAAAACTTCTTGGGTGAATGACGACGAACGAGTAGAAAATATTTCTTTAACACGCTGCCGCCAGCCTCTGCAACTCTAGAAAAAACACGATTTTGCTGCATGCAAGATGAACGTCCAGCGACTGCATTCGCGCTGCAGCGACCAAGCGGGGATGTGGGATACGGCAATTCAATGGACCTTTTTCACATACCGACGGCACCAGGCGGTGGCTGCACGAACTAAAAATCGAGGAAGTGACCTACCTGCGCTACCAATCGATAATGGGAGCTACGCTACCTGTTTCTTCGCTCTCTGAGCTGCGGCGCGTGCATGGGCGCGTGCCTAAAGCGACTTTAAAGAGGGGAAAGAAAAACACGACCCAGACGTCGTGTTTTTCTTTCCGTCCACTTTCTTTTTTTGTGTAACACAATTATATATATGCGGAAATTACGTGCTCTACTCGCTGATCCACAGCCTCCTACCGAATTTCCTCGATTTTTAGTGCCGACTTCCGCCGCTTGGCATCGGGCGCTCGCGCGTGCGCAGAACGCTTCTCGTAAAAGGTCCATTGTCATAGACATCAGTGGTTAGGAGCGTCTCCATTTTTGTTTCTTACTCTAAAACGAAAGGAACAAGTTTTTTATTTTGTGCCAAACGGTTATCAGTAATCAGAAGTATGGGCGGACCGGATGGATTCACACGCGTCTTTAGAGATACACACGTGACGAAACAAGCCAAACCACAGCCTGTACGGATCAATGCCGTCACACATCTTCACTTTAGATCATATCGAGCTCATGCATGCCCACAAGCTCTTCGAAATAGGAAGAACAGAAACTATGGCGAATGGCTTTCGCCATTGCGCTGTACGGGTGATACGAATTTCGTAGCGAAGTCGCAATCGAGCGGTGCACATGCGGCGGCGGCAGCGTCCGCGTCTGCTTCTTAGTACCTGGAAATGGCGGCCGGCAGGCAGGAGTAGAGGAAGTGACGTCAAGTGAGAGCTATGTATAGGATGACTGGCCACCGAGCGCAGCACCACGCTGCAGCAAGCAACAGCCGAGGTGCGATAAGCCTAGGAGAGTGCGGATATAATGAAATAACTGCCAGTGTACTGGCACTAAAGATTGCCTCCTGCCCGTTACCAATTATCCTCAAATGGATTAAGGGCAGACAACATCTCAAGACATCCGTACACTGTGGTGGTGATTGTTCTCACCTATCGCTAGCCTGGAAAGCAGTATCAGTGGAAAGTTTCTACTGCTTTGAACATATGCCACCAGCAGTGAACCCAGTCAGGTTTCGGATGAATCAGATACTTTGTGTTGCTATTGTTGATTTGCATTCTTTGGTTCAATATATGACAGAAACTATATACAAAAGGCATGCAGTCATTCTGTAAGAGCTCAATTTCTTCCATCTTAGTAGACGGAAGGGCCCCAAAAGTAAAACTTGTTGTTAAAGCCTTACTTATGCACTCACATTTCAGTGGAACGAGATTCAGCTATAAAACTCAGTATTCGACAATATTCCGCCATGATTTAGACGTACCATTGTCGTCCATTTGGTGATCAGCTGCTGCTGCAACATGTCTTTCATATGCAGCAGAAGAGGCAGCGTCTCTCATCGCGTGTACCGCGCTCACTTGCGCAGCCGCACTCAACCCCGGACTGGCGGCCTGCATTCCCTCCATGTCCGTGGTGCCCGTTGGACTTGTGGCCGCCCGCCTTGGCAGCACTTTCGGCAGGTGTCCGAATTCTCTGGCCAAGACTGAGATGTCCTGGAGCAACCTTTCTTTTTTCGCATATTGCTCCTCGGTCCCCGACCTACGTTTCGAGGAAATCAAAGGGAGAGTAAATGGCTGTCTGATTTTCTTCCGAGTTTGACACGAACAAAAACGGAATTATAACTTACTTGCGCAGATTCGTGCGGTCTTGACGGCGGAACTGGGCTATCAAGCGATCGCATCGATTCCGGACGGCGCGGACGGTAAACGCGTTGCCGGTTGCTTCATTTAGTTTTCTTGTAACCGCTGCCCAGAGCGGCCGGTCAGCAAAGGGAGTGATGTCCTGAACCGCACTGAGAAGTAGGCTTGGCTTGGAAATTGCCTTCTCAAAATTTTCACACCAATCCGATATTATGAAAACTTTGATAAAGTGTTTAGTGCTTTACCAACTTTACGACAGACTAGTTTCGAAAAGTGTGAACTTGGCGTTTATTTTTTAATCAGCCGTGTTGAGTCGATCTCCATGTATTCTCCCATAGGGCGGGCCGCCTCCTGGAACCCTGAGTACCACGTGACTCGCGCCGAGCTGCTCTGTCGGCCATGTTGTCGGCGAAACACGCGGATCAAAGGATTGCGCTACTCTGCTCCGTAGGAGCTATATAGTGCTCTAATCAGAGCCGTATACACGTTTGCAAGAAAGGCTCCTGTGCGCTGTCATTTTGAGCGATGCTAGCGCCGCCTAACGTTTCCGCCATGCTGGGGTGCGCCAAGGGCACCTCAATGGGGTGCGCGATGACAAGATGACGCCGTCGTGTATCGCCGAAGGCCAGCGTTAGCGACACACTTACTGTTTCGGAACGCACGAGGAGGTAATCCACACAGAATCGTAGCATCAAATATTGTAGGACGGGGTATGTTCAAGGGTTGGAGCTGACTTTGTAACGATCGCAGCCTCTGCTCCAGCACTTTCGTGGAACGCAGAACTGCCGCGAGCGCAGCCATCGTGGATGCAATGGCCATGCGGCTTCTAGCGCATTCTGATGAGCGCTTCGACACTCTAGATATTTTTCTAAAATTTCAATTTGTTTCTGGTTTAGGTATTTTATTTAACTGTTTGCGCTCTTTCGCGGTCGAAGAAAACACCCGTACGTTTTATAATTATTTTATTTTTCTTTCTGCGCTCAGTGGTGGAGGCTTCAGCAAGAGGCGCTTGGCAACACTGTACGAAAAGCAGCGAACGTCTTGGCTGGAGAGTATGTCCGCCTCACCTTGGCGCGCGGTTCGAGGTTAAGCCGGTCTCCACTTGCAAAGGTGTATAGACCTTTCCAATGTTTACAAATCCACAGCCCAGCGTGCGATCTCCACAGCTCAGCACGCGCGTGTGCGTCGTTCCGGAAAACGAGCAAAGCACGCGCCATACGCACGAACACTGGAAATGGCACCGGCCATGCGCTCTTTCTTGGAAAGGTCTATACGGCTCTGATGGTAATGGCTAGACCCTTTGTAACGGGCGGTAGTTTGCGCCACCTAGCCTAAGTCTAAGAAAGACAAACATTTGATTTCTCGCGTGGCCACCGGACGGCCATCTTGCATGCAGTTCTTTTTTGCTTTGCTAGCGTTGCAGAGGCCGGCGGCAGCGTGTTAAACACAGCTTTTCTACTTGTTCGTCGTCATTCGCCGAAGACGTTCTAAAGATTCTATGTTAGTCGTGATACATTGCCGTTAAAAACACGCGGAAATTTGTACGAAAGCGCACTGCCGCAGGAAAAAGGGGACACAACTCGTTGAAAGCAAGTTTCGCCGGTCTCGTGGCGTGTTCAAAGCTTCCTTGGCACGCCGAAGTGCTGTGTCTCTGCCTTCGTACGCTTGAATACCGAACAAAAATCGACGCCGTGTGGATGTGTTTTGCGAGCGCAATGTGCGTGAAGCCGTATGTGCCTCTGGATCAGTGTCTTCGGCACTTGCGGTCCAGAAACGAGCTTGATCCAGTGTCCAGTAGCGACAAAAGAGGGGGGGGGGGGGAGGTACGTCTTTATTTTTTTGTCGTCAGACGATTTACAGAATACTGCGCACAATAGCTCCTCGTCATTGATCAGTGCTGGCTCATTATCAACCTGCTTAATTGCACTTGACGTTTGAGCGCGGCTCCGCTAATTGTGATTGGTCAACAGATTGCACACGAGCATATGGGCTGCGCTTCAAAGATTTTCATTCTCGCCGTCTTGTACTTTAGCCTTCGAAAACCCTCTTTGCTCCACAGCGTTGCTCTATTCGTGCTCCCATGTGATCCATCAGAGTAGATTTGGAACATAGCACGTAAAGATCCCCCCCTTCCCCCGTCCCCCGCACGTCTCTAGGCTCACGTCACAACAACAGAAATGCAGAGCCAGTTGGTGAAGCAGCAAAAGATCTTTATCCCCGACAAACAAAATCATTATACAAATAAACAGCTTAGCGAGCCTAAACTGAATTTAAAAAAAAAAACAGGCCACTAACGACCTGCAATTACCGAAACCGAAACTAACCGAAAACCTCTGGCCGATTCAGGTCAGAAACAGAAGCATTTCGTATGCTGCTTCTCACGGATGGCGTCAGTCTTTTACCTCTAACTGTTTATTCCGGTAATGGTAAGTGTTTAGATTTTGGCATCTTGCTGGAACGGTTGGGGCTACGTTTTGACGGAGTTGGAGCTCCCCGCAATGTCTAGTTTATCTCTGCGGTGCGAAAAGCTGGTCGTAGCTCGAGCGAGTGCACGCCGATGTAGCGATTGTGCTTCTCGGTTAGGTTCCGAAGGACCCAGGTCAACCTAACCAGTCTTTTTCATATGGCACCGACGACGGATGTACAGTAAAATAGTTTGTTGTTGGGCGAGTTGGTGAACGTTTAGGTACATGGTTTTGCGCAAAAAAGACGGACACAAGAGAGAGAAACAAACACGAGCGCAAACTTACAACTGTATTGAGGCAACCTTCAGAAAACATACAGATATACCGTCACGTGTGGGAAGACATACGTGGGGCAAACGGGAAGGTGTGCCAACGACCGTCTCAGGGAGCATGCTCAAAATTTAAAGACTAATGACGGGGCAAATTTGCCTGCACACTGCAGAAACTGTAAGTGTGAGCCACGTTTTTCTGACACTGTAATTTTGGGCGGAAGTAAGGGACAAAAACACGTGAGCTGTTGGAAGCCTTCTTTATCAAAACGAAAGGCGACCTATGTGTGAGCGATACCTCGATAAGTTTGTATAATGCTGAGAAATGCTTCCTTGATAAATTTCTATGACGAGCGTGTGATAGTGACACGACGCATGCGTGGACGCGTTGAAGTTGACGGCATATCTGTATGTTTTCTAAAGGTTCCCTCAATACAGTTGTAAGTTTGCGCTCGTGTTTGTTTCTCTCTCATGTGTCCGTCTTTTTTGCGCAAAACCATGTAACCAGACGGATGTACAGCTGTGACACAATGAAAATGGAAGAGCAGAGAAACGCGATCCTCTGGCTGCACTGAGTCGACGGCGGCTACCGAGAATTGCGCCCGAATGTGAACGTCGGTGGTCGCTTGTCGTGAGTCGCTCTTGGCTGACCGACTGCACGCGCTGTATAAATATCCACACAACCAGGGGCCGACGCAGGTATTTTTTGAGGGGGGGGGGGGGGTCAGGTGTTGGTCAGCGTCAGCGTATTATATGTTTAAGAACCCCCCCCCCCCCCCACTCCCCGTTACCATTTCCACGTGCTAAATTTTCACACATGCAGATTTCAAGAGGGGGGTCAGGACATCCGGACCCCCCCCCCCCCCCCCACCTCTGAATCTGCCCCTGCACACAACCCCAATTATTAGGAGTCGCTCTCGCCACGCTCCCGCGACGGTCGCTAGTCAAAGTACAGAGGCTGGAATGTAGTCAAAGGAAGAGTTTCACGGGCATTGGCCTTGTACACCCTTGGTTACGGGAGGGGGTGGGGGGCCTTTTTCACCCATTTTTCTCACTGACCAGAGGGCGCGAGCCGCCACCCGATTCAAGGGCTTCAGCTTCAGCCGTGTTCCTTGATCCATCGGTCGTTTTGCATTTTTTTCAGCAACAACAGCCCCGCGTGAAAGTGAAGTTCATTTCACGTTCAAAGACTTCTCTACTCAACAAACAGGGACTGTTCCCAAGACTGAATCGTTAGGTGCGCAAGGCCCTGCTTACGGCCGTCGCTTCATGTAGGACTTCTTCAACGTCGACTTTTCGCGCTTTTGCGCCCGAGTAGCGTCACCTGAAGCCGAGAAAACGTCGCGCTCGCCTGCCCGTTTTAAGCGATAAACGGACATATTAAAATTAAAAGGAGACTCGCAGGTAAACGAGGAGTGGACGAGTGTCACGGTGTGAGGAGGGTATGTGTGTCAGTTCGCCGTCCATTGCCTTGTTTTGCATCGAGATTGCTTACATGTGTCGTTACGAAGCAAGATTGTAATCACATTGATAAGATTGGCGGTATTTTGTGTTTTGGTGGTTCGAGGGTTTCACGTTTCTTCCTAATAAAAATTCAGTTGTAAGTCAGCGCTTGTCCTGTACATTCCTCTCACTCGTCCTTCGTCTAAATTTTGCGCTTCTTTAGGTTAGTGGATCAATGTAGTGTTGCAGGCGAGTTGGTTCGTGAATACAAACTGTTAGCGGCGCGCAAAAAATAGACAGAGGGAGGAATGGACAGGACGAGCGCCCAACTTCAGCTGAACGTTTAATGAAACGCAGTGTCTGGCTTTACGTCCGACGGGACCCAGAAAAAAAATTGACCGCATCTCCACGTAGTGAATGATGTTGCTTGGGGCGAAGCTCTGGTGGTGCTTGTCTGCGTAGACGCCGAGCCGCAGCATGCCGAGCCTTTTCATTCATGTCAGTAGGAGAATGTGTGGTTTTCTTCTTTCTATTTTTTTAAGCAGACAGATGGGATGGCATCTCAGAACCCCCTACTCTTTTTTTTTTCTTCTTTTTCTTTGAGCCTTTTCATTCATGTCAGTAGGAGAATGTGTGGTTTTCTTCTTTTTCTTTTTTTTCTTCTTTTTCTTTTTTCATAATTTTTTTCATCTTTTTTTTCCAATTCTTTTTTTGCCCTACACGAGCACGTGAGCATGTGCTCACGTGCTCGTGAGCACGTGATCTCACGAGCAGAAGCACGAGCACCCAACGCGGGCCTACGGCGGACAACGGACGGCGGACGGACATGGCCAGCCCCTAAGGAGCTTCGCCCCTAAAAATTAAGGCCGACTCAGATAGGGTGTATTCCCAACGAATTTACGCGCGTTTCAGCGGGCGTAATCACGGCATTTGGTGAGCGCTTTTTTTCACAGAATGGAAGAGGGGAAGGTGGCCAAACCGCACGGGGCGCTTTTCGTCGACGTCTCCACGGCGTTTGGTGTAGTGCAGCCCGACACTCGCCTTTCATGAAAGGAGGCAAAATTTAGATTGGCTGCTATATTATTGCGTTATGCAAGGGGACACAAATAACTAAATGTTACACCCCTGTCAGACGGGCTAGTTTAGTGTCACTACAAGCAAGTGCACTTCGCCCTTAGTGTCATTTCTGTAGTGTGCCACACGGCTCCTTCCTGAGGAACACACTTCGCTTGGAGTGAGTTTGACGAACTCACTTCGCTCGATGGAATGTGTGGCATGATATAGGAGTGTTTCAACAGTAAAACATTACACAAAAACCAAAAGCGTGGCGTAAGTTTTATTTTATAAAGAAAAAGAAATTTGTGAAAGAGATGACATGTAGAAGAGTGGCATTGCAAAAAAATAGTGGGGCGGACTTTGAGTTTAGGCTGATCTGAATCAAGATTAGCGCAGCGGTGAATTAATAAAAGACGACGACAAAGTCAGTCATTTATGGCTATCTTGGTTAGCAGAGAATGATAGAGCCTACTTTTGTTTCAGCATGTAACTATTCGAGACAGCACGATAATTATGATCTTATTAGACAGTGTCAGGGCCTCCTCGTAGACTTTCGTGGAACGAAGGGGAATGCCAAAGTTAGATATGCTTCGTTCTTTATCTTGGCTTGCGATGATCGATCAGAATCATCCAATTAGCGTAAAAATCGTTCATTAATGTAACGTTGTTTTAGAGCACAGCTCCTAGGCACCCGCTTCTGAGTTGAGCGGCGTCGGCGTAACCGCGCCTTGCATAATTACGGGCTGTTTCCCAAAATTACGTCAACGTGACATCACGTGTGTCGTCACGTGTGACGTCACGAGGATAAAATTTTCCCGCTGAATTTTGCGGTAAAAGCTTTTGCGAAGTTTGGCGCAAAAATTTTTCCGCTAAATTTAGAGAAAAAATTTTACCCCTGTGACGTCACACTTAAAATTTCAGATGACGTGTCAAGTGACGTCACACGTCAATTCAGCAAGAAAATTTCCCGGCTAAATTTAGCGTGAAATTTAACGAAAGTTTTACGCTTAGTGGGATGGGAACAGGAGAGGAGGATGGGAGGGTACGGAGGGGGAGCAGCTGGCATACCCTCTCCTTCGTACCCTTCCTCCCTCCTCCTCAAGAGCTGCGCTCCAATTCGGCATTACATAGAATTGTAAACGTTTAATTTTTTAGAGCGCAGCTCTTAGGCGCCCGTTTCCGGCTTGAGCGGCGTCGGCGTCGGCGTCGCCGTCGGCGTAACCGCGCGTGGCATGCAACCTGGGGCAACCTGGGGCAACCTAGGGGCAACCTAGGGCAACCCGGGGCAACCTAGGGCAACCTGGGGCGGTCACGTGACCCCCCAGGTCACGTGACCGCCCCTGGTCACGTGACCCTTCAGGTCACGTGACTCGTCGTCTCCTCACGGGGGTCACGTGACCTCGGGGGGAAGATGAGGGGAAGAGAGGAGGAGGAGTAGCAGGCAGGATCACAAGGGAGGAGAAGGGAGAAGGGGTATACCCTCCCCTCAGTACCCTTCCCTCCTCCTCCTCAAGAGCTGCGCTCCAATTCGGCGTTACAGGGAGTTGTAAACGGCTTTCATTTTTTAACGTGTCTTTATTAAGGGGTATCGGTGGCCGAGTGGGCTAGCGCCCAGCAGATCGGAGTACATGGAGAGAAAGCTCGCGCTGGAAAACCCAGTGATCCTGAGCTCAATCCCCAGCCCTGCCCGAATTCGAACACACTTTCAGTGAAGTGAGTTCGGGGAGCACACTACGCTCGCTCCGGTAGACTGAGTGTGTAATCTCGATAGCAGCATTCAAGGAGTAAAAATAATAGAAGAAATTAACGCTGCGTACAATTAGTATTATTTTGATAGGAGTAATATTAGATGCGCACTTGTTTTCTGTTGGCAGGAAAGTAGTGCATTGTAGAAAAACAAGCGGCTAATCTAGTTTCCAGCCTTGGCCTCTGCGCGACGGCCAGCGACGGCCAGGAGGCACCTGCAAGACTCCACCAGGAATCTGAAGGTAGCAGGAGAGACGCGAAAGGCTTGCTTGAAATGGAACTCGCCCAAATGGGGCAAGGTGTCTTCGAACCACCGTTCGTTCCTCTGGAAGGTCCACCGTTTTCGACTGATCACGGGTAGGTTGTCGGGCATGAGAGCGGCTATGGTGAAGGCATTGGCCTGCAGCTGCTGATCGATGTCACTAGAAATTCTTGCCTCTGCGTCGGCATCCAGGTCCAGCTGCCTCTCATATGAAAGGCGTTGGGCTCTCGCGAAGAAAAGTGCCCCAACCACGCGCTTCCACTGTCCAACATCGCGGATATCGCCCTCCAGCTCGTCCTCCACACACTCCATGATGTTTCGTTGTGGCGAGTGGCCGAGTGGGCTCGCGCACACCAGCTCGGAGCACGCGGAGCGAAAGCTCGCGCTGCAGAACCCAGGAATCCTGGGTTCAATCCCCACTTCTGCTCGTTTCGATCTATACTCCGTTTCACCTTATGTTGTACCTCAGACAAGGCTAGAAGCGTGAGCTCATAGCGTTCGGAGCTACTCTTAACGCACAAGAGCTTGTGCCGCCGAGATGTGCCCTAGACACGGCCCTAGAGCAAGGAGCTCGCGCTTGTAGCTTTTCCTGCGGTACATCATAAGGTGAAACAGACACTGTAATATTTTGCGCGCCCATTACTTACCCATCGTTATTGCTATCATTTTGGAGTGACACTAAGTTTTCCCGTGTAGCACCAACACACTTGGTACACACTTGGAGTGTGTTTCGACGGGTTGAAGTGCACTCGCTTGTAGTGACACTAAACTAGCCCGTCTGACAGGGGTATTAATCAACCACGAAAGCCTAATTTGCTAACGCCTGTTTCATAAATGTTGCTTGCAATTGGCAAGTTGCCAACAATTCTCAGCAGGAGGACGGCCGCGATCTCTGCTCAAAACACTTCCTTTTATAATTGTTTCGCATGAACCGCAAGAGAGATAGTACTTTCTTCTGTCTCAGTCATTCATTGCTCGTTCCAAAGAGACATCGCAATTTCGTACAGTTTGCCAATAAATCGTCGAATGCGCCAAGCGAGCTCCCAATTCGGCGGCTTAGTCAAGCCAGCCTCCCATCCGCATAGCTAGTCAAGCCGATTCTGGAGCAACTTCCGGCTGTCAACTTGGGAGCTGATTGTCTTGCACCACGCCGTACGCTTCCGGATACGCCATGCCGAAATACGCTGAAGTGCCTAGATCTATCTCGGTAGGGTCGCCGAATACGCGCATGTTTACGCCGACCTCTAGGCGTCGTGGAAGCGATCGTCCAGACGCCGCTGACACCCGGTAAAAGTTATGTCCGACGTAACTTTACCCCAAGGTTTCAAGTTGCGTCCGGTGGAAATAAAAGTGAAAGTTACGTCCCTGTGTAACCTACGCAACCTTATTTAATGTTACGTTTTACGGCTGATACATGACGTAAACACAAACATATTGTGAATTATTACTTGTTAAGTCCGATGCAGCATTCGTTAATTGGTTAAAATTGCGACTCCATCTGTACCTCCACGTACAGATGCCCATTACATTATTATTATTTCTTTCTCCTATTTTTCCTTTCTTTAAGACAAATTGTTTTCTCCTTTAAGACAATTTCTTGCAACGCTTTCTGAGAATCGTGGCCGTTCGGAGTAATTAATGGTAATGTGATACGAGTGTGCTGTTTACGACAGCAGGGTTTCTGGTAGACTTGTTGAAAACTGGCACCGTCCTCACATACCACTTAAGTCGCCATGCACATTAGCTTTGGCAGTGTATTCTTCCAGGGTGTCTTCAATAAAGAGATGTTTCGAGGGGGCTGCCCGGGTATGAGAATGAAAATAGGCCCTCGGCCTGTAGCCATATTAACTATGTTCTCAGCCCGAGCCAGCAAGGGCTACAAGCAGGTGTAACAAATGTGGCAAAAATAGCAAGAAGTGTTTTCATATAACAAAATGCAATAAATTGTCTTAAAGGAGGGGAAAGAAAAGAAAGAAATGTATGTGACGGGCATCCAACCCACCCAGCTTCAGCAGCCTCGATGTGCGAGGAACACACTCCAGCCCTCCTAACAAAGCTGAAGGTATGCATAGAGTTGAGATTTTAACCGATTCACGAATGCTGCATCGGGCGTAAGGCAGTAATAATTCACAATATTTTTGTATTTACGTCGTGTATCGACCGTAAAGCGAAACATACGCGTAGGTTGCGTAGGTTACAGAGGACATAACTTTAACATTTATTTCGGGTTCTGTCGGACGTAACTTTACTCTTTATTTCGAGTTTGGTTGGACGTAAATTGAATTTCATATATGGTAACGTCAGACGTAACTTGAATTTTTATATTGGCCTTTGTCGGACGTAACTCGAAACCTTGGGGTAAAATTACGTAGGACGTAACTTGAATTTTTATTTCGGGTTCTGTCGGACGTAGCGCTAGACACTGCGTGAATGAAAAAAAAAAACACCAAGGTAAACAACCACACCGTCATAGCGTCAACACATGCTCAAAATGTTATCTCTTGTGTAAATGCAGCGATGTTTGACACAATTATCACCCTCCTTTCCTATCTTGTAGGCTTCCAGCAATTCTCTCGCAGTTTTATCAGCCCCTTTGCCCAAAATCGTGATGCTGCCAAACTTCGGCCGACACGTGCATTTGACAGTGTAAAGGAAGGTGGTAGACCGCAGCAAAAGTGCATGTTTGCACGCTCGATTCTTCACAGATCGGCCAGTCTGGCCTATATATAGGGCTGTGCGGCTTAAATTTTGCCGCGCATACGCAGCGCCACTCCTCCCTCTGGCGAGGCGCGCCCATACTTGTTATACTCGCAGTCAGCTTTCTGGCGCAATCCGAAGAGAGGAGGAAAGTGCGTGTACAGCGGTCGGTGCACCCTCTCCCCTAGCATTGACTGCATTGCCACAGAAAGCTGCCTGCGAGTATGGACCGTTCCATTAGGGTCATAGCAGAGAGGGTAATAGGGAGAAAAAAATGCCCTCCCCCTCTCACCCCGCATGTCGTCTGTTCCGCCGAGTGGGCTGTACCTAGCATCTGGCTGACGTGCAAACTCTGTTTAAAATCGCGTCATTTTGTAAATTTCAAACGTAGATGCGCAGATTTTGGTATGCCAGTTATCGTGTAATACTATGCTAGATCAAAAGACTAACAGGCACCAATTGCGCTGTTACCTGCGTGCAAACAAAAAAAAATAGGGAAAACTGTGTCAGATTCGCCGGTCTCTCCGGTGAAAAGTAAATCCGGTTGCTGTACCTTTTTTACTATACAAAGTTCGTACTGGTGTAGGCCTTTAGCGACCATGAGTGGAAGTCTGAAATACTAAATAAAAGCGTGCTCTCCTGCCGCAATACACGCAGTAGTTGAGGGTAGTACTGCCGGCTGACTCAACTGCTATTTAAGTAAACGGAAAAAGATATGCTAGTTGATCATTTACCGAAATAGAACAACAGAGAGCTACAGGCTGATTTTGGAGTAGCCATAACTATGCTAAGGACGCGAACCACTTCACAACGGCAGCCACGAGCGAGAGTTCGATGTTCTGTACAGCCCGCCGGTACAACCCAAAGATCGAGAATGGCAACCTCCCGGTTCGTCGTCCGCTAGCGGGGTCGGGCGCGTGCCCTCTCTCTCGTTTTCCCCGCCGAACCCGCTGAACTTCCCGGATGTATGGAGAGGGCGCTGCTGTCGAACAAAATGGTGCCGCCCAGAGAGCGCTAGGAATGGTCTATAGCAGCACGAGGAGCGGACGACGCTGAAGGCTGGTGCGTTTGTCGTGCTGGCCTCACGCTTCTTTAAGAAATGTACCGAATGCAAAAGGTACTCAAATGCAACAGCATTGTATTAAACACATGGGTATCTGTCTCACAAAAACCTTTATTTGGTTCCTGGGAAGTGATTCAAGAAAGATGGCCAGAAGCATGAATGGGCAGCTGTGCGGAGGACATGGTTAATTCTTGTTTCTCTATCTTTTTTTATGATTCAATAATGCAGCTACGCTTACTTTTCACGTTAATAGGGACTTTGTAGATCACATGCGAGGGTATGCAAACGTTTTGTGTTGCTTGGGGGAGCCATCAATTTGAGGGTGGACGGAGCTCGTGTGGGGCCCGCAATCCGATGCCGTCGTTCTACAATAAGCCCCTAATATAATAACTACGATGGTTCCTTATGGCTGTGGACAGAATAAACCCAAATATGCAGTCACCATGTTTTTAAAACAACTTTAAAGTTGAGAATTATGCTCACTTTGCTTACCCAGTAATTTTGTTCCCCAATGTCAACAAGAGAAAGCGAGAAAGCTGCTAAAAACTTGAGGAAAAATTAGGCAGATAATCATAGCCCCTGTTAGCGACGAGATGTTTTGGTGGCTCCACCTCGCGGGCGCCCTCATGTGACGGCGCTGGTAGGAATCGAGCAGATGACGTGCTATGTCAAAGAACAGAGTGGCTAGGTTAGTTTGCATCTATTCCGATTAAAAATGGGTTATTTATTAAAGAAACATGTATGATGTTTTCGTGAGTGATCTTTCTAATGAATAACAGTGCCTCGAGGTTGCTTTTTATATTAAAAGAACTTTAAAATATTCAGAAACAAGCCTGGAACTTCACATTACAGATTGCGCGGCATGCGTCAGGGCTATTCACAGCCTCTCTGATTCTTTTTTTTTCTTTGTTTTTTTGTTGTGTGGAGGCTGGTGTAGAAAAAGGTTTTGCATTAACCAGAGTAAATGATGTGCTGTCTTCTTAGCTGTTTATGCACGCACAGTTGTGCTTGCAAAGCGATGCACACTTGTTTTAGCTACACTGAATTTGCCGATACCGACGCTTCTATCCAAGTGTGACTCGACAGTTGCTGACGAGCAAATGTCTGTCATCAACTTACGCTTAGCTCTTTCCGCATCGAATATGTGGCAAAGATGTTTGTCACGTCGCGATGTCTGCTCGAAAGAAAAGCAGACATTTTCATAAATTCTTAAATAGTCAAACATGGCCCCGACAAATTCAGGCGATTGAATCATTTGTTCTATTCAATTTTTACTAAGACTAGTTTACTAATTTAAAATCGCTCGCTGAGAAGCGCATCATGCATTATGCAGATTTGGATCAGCAAATCTAAACACACGATCGGTAGTAATTCATAGCAGGTGTACACCTCATTTTTCGGGACGCTGAAGTGTCACCGACTTCTCGATTTAAGAACTTCGATCGTGAGGGGGTCTCGCACGTTTTGTGTCGACCGGGTGATTAAGCAGGGATTTAATTGAAACTACTCCGGAAGCCAGGAGCCGCTTGTTCCTGCCAGTTGTTCTGAGGAAATGTTTGTTTAGGTTACAAAGCTAAGAAAAGGAATCAACTTGGACCTTATAAAGACCAGCACTCACAGAACACATTGGAACCAACAGGATACACGGAGTCGCTTTCACTGAAGTGTTTACTACACACGCCAGAAGTCCTTGAATTTCGCTTTCCTATTTTCAAATTGATGAGGCATTCTTTTTTCAGTTTTATTTTGTCCCAATCACAATAAAAAAAAAGAACTATTTGTTGTGGTAGAGGTTGAAGTGGGGTAAAACGCTGGGTATTCTATTTTCATCGTCCAGCTTTTTGTACTGGTGTAGAGAACAGCACACAACCAGCCGAGCGCTTCGTTACCACAGCGCCAAAAGTGTTTGTTAGCACGACTACGCCTGCCATGGTTTCAAGCTTTGGCAAAATGCCCTACTACAAATATCGCTTCACCCAATAAATGCAACTCGTGAAACAGGCCTCGCCATGCGTTACCCAAACAGCGCATGAAGCGACCTGACGTACCGCGGCATCCAATTGATCTGCGCGGTTTGTCCCAGTTTGTCTTATTGGTGACGTCAAAACGATGATGATGATTGCTAAAGGAGTGCTCCCTGTAGTTCCCGCACGCCGCCAATTCCGTACTGGCTTGAACGCGTAATTGAAACGAAATTTGCAGCTTATTACGAAAGACGAAAATAATCCCTGGAGAAAGGGAACAAGAGGGACAAAGCACAAACATAAATCTCCAAACACAGCTAGGTGACTGGTGCGCGACTGAAAAAATCCGCCTGGTCCGGGCGGATTCCAGTCACTTAGCTGTGTTTGGAGATTTGTGTTTGTCCTTTGTCCCTCATGTTCCCCTTCTCCAGGGAATATTTTCTTCATTCTTGTCCAACTCACTTGCACCTTTGCATCTAATTGCATTTAATAATTACAGCTTATTCTTGTTTTGCTACATAATAAAATGTGGTAGTTAGCCCACAACAGGTATAATTACTTTCCAAGGCAGTCTCATAAGCAGACACTATAACATCCCTGGGTGGACCAATGGGAGCGTGTTGGCAATGTTAGATGTTCCTAATGTATTAGCTACGAAGGTTCTCAGTGGCTGTCGACAAAATAAACCCAATTATGCAGTTACTATTTCTTAAGCAACTTTAAATTTGAGAACCCAGCTCACTTTGCTTACCTCCCAATTTTCCATTTTGATGAATTACTGGAGACTGGGTACAGAAAACTAGAAACATCAACCATGGAAAAGACAGAAAGAGATATCTCTCTTCCACAGTTCATATTTTTACTATTTTTGCCCCAGTCTCAGGCTATTCATCCAAATTGTTCATATACAGCCCAGCTCACCTGCGCTCTCACAATAATTTCTACGAATTTCGTTTACCGATGCTTACAAGAGAAGGCGAGTAAGCAGCGAAAGACATGAGGGCAAATGAGGCAGATAATCGTAGCCCGTATTGCACACTGACTTGCGCGCATAGTTGAAAAGAGATTTACACTGATGGCTATACTCTAGATGGCTATACTCTAGATATTTCTATATATTATTAAAAGGATGTTAACCTACAACAGGCATAACTACTTTCCAATGAATTGTAGAACATTAGAGCCTAGGACGTTCTTCGGTCGACCAATAAGAGTGTGTTGGCAATGTTGGATGTATAAATTAAAAGCAACATAAAGAGGACCAGGACAGGGCATGTCAGATGCCTATACCTAAACATTCGGGGCTGAAATTTAAAATGAAATAAACTTTGCTGGCAGAGAGAGTGAAATAATATTGTCGATCCTTTCCTGGCAGAAAGACTCACCATATATCAAATTTTATTGTACCTAAACAGCAAACGAAACAAATAGTGATGCAAAAAATCTTATAGTAGTTAACCGCAACAGTGTTCAAAATTAGCATTCTGCGGTCACATAAAAAATAAGTCGAAAAAGGGCGATGCTTTACGACGCAAATGCAAGTCGATTGCAGATCACTCTCTTCATTAATAAAATTCTAACTAGGTTACTGACGCACGCACATGAATTGCAATCCTACCGCTTTGGCGGCAGCGGCAGGTGAGCGCAAAAATAGCAAGATGTTGCGACGTTTATTACATTTTTTTTTTATTTTGTTTGACCTGATCAAAACACCTGGAAACAGATGGGCAGTGGCGTTATTGACATCCCGTTTCAGTTTTTTTTATATTAGAACTTGACTCATTCATCAGTTTTTCAACAGACAGAAAGCCTCAATGCGGTGCTCGCCATTGCAACTGGCAGCGTGATGCCGCGCCACTAGAATTGCTCCAGCGCGCCCCCTGATCCAGCCAAATGGTCCCATACTCGGCCGCAGGTCAGCGGAATACGATAGACCACCCCGACTATGCACTCAACCTACTTATTGCTGTGATTTACCGCATATTTGTTGCCTCTCCCACCTCTGTGAGCCAATCTGGGGCATAGTTGCAACATCTTCCTAGGCACCGAAAAGATAAACACAAATAAGTTGGGCTCTGTCCGTCGCCTGAAACCGTACGCCGTGAGAGGTAACGGGTCTTTAATGCCACGTAACTCCACCGCCTTTGTTCATGGCAGGGGCCCAGAGAACCTAGGCCTAACACAGATAACGAGCGTGCGAATAAGAGGTTCAGTAAGTGTTTACTGTGGGTCAAAAAAGTTCCTTCTAGGGCCTCGCGGAAGGCGAGGTAAATCCTTCGTCGAGATGCGAACCTCTCCGAGTATTATCGGTTGAAGTCTCCGGTGAACAAAGAAAAGCTCGACGAGCGATTAAACTTAATTGTCATCGTTTCGATCAAAGGAGGAAAGATGACGGAACAGGAAAGTATGTCACTGGAGGGGTCAGGGCACATTGCACCACCTGATTTTAATTTTCGAAATAGCTTTGAAACGTTGACATCAGTTTCGGTTTCTCAAGGAGAAAGCAGTTTTGAACGTGATAGTGAAGACGTGTTCACACCGGCGATGTGCAGCACTCGCGGGATAACTTTCATCGCAAAAGTGACCATCCCAGAAAAAGAGTGACGCGTTTCGGTCAGTCGCAAGCTGACCCGACGTTTTGTGATGCGATCCAGTCACGGAGTGGCTGAGCCAATCAGCGGCGTTTGGAACGAGAGTTGTTGAGAAGAAACTCGCTCATCGCACACGCCACTGTGACCACCTGAGTTTTTTCGCAGTGCGATCTAGTCGCACTTAAGTGGGAACGAGGCTGAAGTATAATTTGGTCTGGAAGTGACTGCTCCAAACCTGGTTTTGCGACAAAAGTTGTCGCGTGACAGCTGCGACTTGCCGGTGTGAATGCGCCAAGTCCCAATAAGCCCACCAACCCACATTACAGTTAAACTAATACACACTAGAGGCTCTTGATCCATACAAATACATTTTTATTGGGTGGAGCAGCGTAACCACCTAATGCTTGAAGGAAACGTCTTTTCGCAGTCTCGTCTGTATGTGTAAGTGGTGCCAAACGAATCGACGCATAAATTAAAATAAACATAGATCCTTCAGTCAACTTACTGCGCCAGGGCCCATTTGCTCGAAGCCAGTTGCGCCACCATTTTTCTGCTGGTGTGTGGGTACAGTTGCAGCGTTGTAGGGTGAGGAATTCACTTGTTCTGTTCTGTGCCTGGCAAAAGCAGTTGTGAACTTGATAGTAAGTGCTTTCATAGGCTTCATATAATTCCTGCTCTAACTTGAGGTGAATACCATTTGTCAGAACTGGTAATTGGGATCCTGTCTTTATCTTTCTCTTTTCCGCCACTGCCAACAAAACAAGCTGGGAAGCGTGTGGTGCCAAGCCGTTCAGCCTGCCTCCCAAAGCTCTCCTGTAGATTATCATGCCAAACGCGCGATACTCTGCCGCATATCTTTATAAAATGGTTTTAGAAAACATGGCTTTAGAAAATATTTCTCTTGTGAAACAAAACTTTTGTCTATCACCAGCGACTTTCATTCAGCATTTTATCAAGGATTTCAGGTGGAGTGCATATTTCTAGACTTTGCCAAAGCATTTGACAAGGTATCGCACTGACTTTTATTGCTTAAACGATTTGAACGTTGAAAGAGTTTGCATCTTCTACTTTTGACATTGTTCATCCTGTCACAAAGGACAGAAAACACATCTTCCTTTGAAATGTTCCGATTCCGCCGCGTAAACGCCAGGCAAAAATTAAAAAATTTCCCGACCCGCAGTTGCGAGCGGCGGCGATGAGAATCACGTGGCGTGATGTCAAAGGGGGACTTGTAAAAAGATAGCGAGATGTGCAAATACCTGCTAGATAAAAGGTAATTTTCTATAAATCTTTCAGTTCCCACATAAATGTAAATGCGTGAAAAACCTGGTATCATCGACAAAACTTTTATTATACGTAGTTTTAGTGGCGCCATCTATCCGAGGGGAACAAAACCGTCGGCTCTATCTGCTACCGTGAACAGCCGCCAGAAGCCGGAGGGGGAGGGGGACAGAGCCAGACGGGAATGGCCGGAGCCGGACCAGCACGTTGGCACTTTCTTTCTTTCGCGATGTTAATCACGCTGCGCAACCATGTGGTCACTTGGTCACGAACGGGTGAATTCTCGCTGCTCACTGATGGCTCTAGAGAGACAGCTTCAAAGGAACCCCGCGCGTCCTCCTTTCACCTCACTGCACACGTGACTCGGAAGATGGTGAAGGAATTGAGAGGTGCCGAAAACCTCAGTTTTTGTCAATTTTTAGAATAAAAACTAGGAAATGCCGGCAAAAGCGTTTTTTCGTTCTTTACTTTACAAAAGTCGAGATACCAACTGCCAAATTATTTAGGTAAAGCACTGAAATCGTTGCACAGCTCCATTAAGTTAAAGGGACACTGACACCCCCAAATATTGTTTTTTATTTTTTGCCAGGCGATTCATTAAGGTGTCAGAAAACTACCCAATCAATATTTTGCTACGACATCGCATAGTTTTAATAAAGTAAAAAAAAAAAAAACGCAACTGCTCGAAACGGAAACTGAACTGGGGAAAAAGAAGAAATGTAGAGGAGGAGAAAGTTACTGAAAGTCACGTAGCTGTGCAGCTTTTTTTTTTTTCAGTCAACATATTTGCAACTTTTTAGAAGCCAGAAAATTTGGTGTCTTATTTTCAATCTATTTTTAGTATTAAGTGTGTGCCTTCGATGACCCGCGACTTTGATTATATTTGGTGGTTGTGTCTCAACCTGAGAAAACGGCGCATGACCACAGAAAAGAGAGTGAGTCGACTCAAAACGGCCAATTCTGGATGGACGGTTTTCGAGCAAAAAGAAACTGAATTTCGAGCCGCAAATTGTGTTCTGGGTAGTTGGGCTGTCATATGTCATGTGCAAATAAAAACCTTGGCGAGCATAAGTACCCTGTCAGTGTCCCTTTGAGTAAACTTAACATAGACTCTAACATGTTTAACTGGCTAGTGTAATTTCTAAGGATTCAGTCACAATCTGTTACGTGTAATGGTGCTCACTCCTCCTCTGGACCCGTCTCTTCCGGAGTATCTCAGGGGTCTGTTCTGGGACCTCTACTCTTTTTAATATATATTAATGACTTGCATTTGGTGGTTTCTTCTTCAGTCAAACTCTTTGCTGACGACTGTGCTATTTATCAAGTAATACCTAATGACTGACTTACAAAAACTACAACATTGCCTAGATTCCATACTACACTGGTGTGAACTCTGGTCATTGGAGCTCAATATTAACAAGTGTAAAATAATGCGTATAACATGTAAAGCCAACTTCAAATTTGCTGATAGTATTAATAACACACCCCTAGAAATTGTGAAGTCATACCAGTATCTGGGCATGATTTTAAGTGCTGACCTTTCTTGGAAACTAAATATTAACTATGCGGCTAACAACGCCAATCGAATGCTTGGTTTTCTCAAACATAACTTTTATCTCGCCCCATCATCATTAAAACTATTCCTTTGTAAAACACTAGTTAGGTCCAAGCAGGAGTATGCAGTTTCCATCCGGGATCCCTCCACTCTTTACCTCATTGATTCACTCGAAGGTATTCGGAACAGAGCTGCACACTTCATAATAGCCAATTTTAAACGCACCGCAAGCGCAACGTCAATGAAAGATAGTTTGTTTCTCCCAAGCTTCGCACATCGTTGCACAGTCTCTCGTGTTTGTCGTTTTCATAAAAGCTATCACCATTTTCCTCAGCTTAAATCGCAACTAATCATCCCCCCTACTTTGTTTCAGCACGCCTTGATCATCGTCACAAAGTCTTTGTTCCATTTTTGCCAGTCTCACATTTATTATGACTCTTTTATTCCCAGAACTTCCAAAGACTGGAACCGCTTACCCGCATTGCTCACATCAATTGATGACCTTACACTTTTTTGTGCATCTATTGTCAATTTCGTGTTCCCCATTCTTTAAATATTGTATATTTTGTTCGATTGGTAATATTATTACTATTGTCCTCACTACCCTATGTAATGCCTTGTGCCCTAAAAGTAAAAAGAAATTAATAATAATCCAGTGCTAAAAGGTGTGCACCATTTGCGCAAAATTGCGCCATGAACAAAGTCTGCTGCATCTTGCGGCAAAATTCCATTTTTGCTAAGAATTGCGTCACACCTGCGCCAAGATAGGCTTTAAGCAAAAAAAAAAGTATTATTGATTGACCTTAGTATTCAGAGAAGTAGAAGGAAAGGAAAAGTGTACAAGTATGACTTTCACCGCGTTTCAAATCCCCGTATAGTTTGTTTCGTCTTGGGTAAGAGCACAGTCGAAGGATCGAAAACGTTGGTTTAGCCGATGAAAGAACACAAACAAGGAGATAACGAATGCCATGATGTCGTGCTTTGATGCTGCGAATCAACCGGGCAGAGCCGTTGATGCTGGGCATGAACCGCTCTGGCTGGTTGATCGCCCACATCGTCTAAATCTCCAGACGCTGTCGTCGATGTCGGGAACTGAGAGTCCCGAGAAAGCTTTGCAAAATAGAAGAATAGCCGATTGCGGCTACTGTGAGAAAAAACCAGGGTCTTGCACTCCTGATGAGATCACTCGATAATCATATCTGCCAAATGCCTTCGTTCTGTGGATGCAAAGTACCGTGGCACTTGTGTTGTTTGCGTCAACCTTTACTTGCCTCTCACCGGCGTGCACGTGTCGTGCTTCACCTCTTTGCACCGGAGTGCTAGGAGCTGCGGCTGACCTGGGGGAGCGCCTGGCATAGAGCGATAGGCACACAAATTATGCTCAGGATTATTGCAGGTACACCTTTTTTGTCCTAATTTTAAATTAATCTCTAATGATAAAAAAAATAAGGAGAGAAAGTGCGAGAGAAGAAAACACCGGCCTATATATATTTGAATAAATACGGTAGTCACGGTAGTTTCTGTGCAGCTGTCGATCGAAAGTGCAGCGAACTTTGACGTAACTCTGGTGTCTACGCCGCTAAAGAGCAGTGTCGCCTTTAAAGCGCCAGTGTAGGTTTTCATAATATTTTTCGGCGGTCGTTACTTCAGTGTATGATATTGAAGTCTTCAGTTTGGCAGGTTCATTGAACGTAGACGCATTTATATTGGTAGAAGCGTTAGCGGATATGCTGGTTCTTCCTGGGATTTTACAGAAATATTTACAGGCAAGGGAAACTACCCAGAGTAAAATGGGAGGGGGAGAGAGGATTTATCCCAATGAATTATTGCGTTACAATTCACTTTTCAACCACTTTTAATACTCATTGTAAGTGAAATCTACTCTGACTAGAGCCATATTTAAAAAGACGGTGTTCCTTTTACGCCCATACTATTCTTATCACAAATGGTACTAAGTAATATGCTCGAGTATCAAAGAGAAACTCTTGATCACTATTATAACTGAACTCAATTAGAGATGCAATCATCTTTTCATTCTCAAGTGATGTGCTAGCAGATGTTGGCATCTGCTCCAAAAGCATCAGTGGCTGCTCCATACCAATATTCTGCCTGCTACAGAACCTGCTACAAAAGGTCAAATACCGCTTCCATTACTGATGGTGGAAGACTTCTCTAGGGCTGCATGTAGGCATGATGCAAGGCTCCCCTCCCTGAACTAGCTTCAAGTGAGAAGAGTCAAAAAGCAAGAGTCCCTTCCTAGTGCGAGAGTGATAGAGCCAACACACCTGGTGCTCAGTGATCTTCAATTTTAGGTAAAGAAACGGCAAGTCTTGGTGTTTGCGTGTAAACTTTAGTCGCCCTGAGTATCGCGTGAAAATATCCAACACTGAATTGACAATGCTATCATTCGAAGCCCCCTCAGGCGTTTTGGTTACCACCAGGCAATCGTCAAGAAATGGAAATACCTTACTGGCACTGCTCGCACCCAAATTCCCACTAATGGTTTGGTCAGTCATTGCCAAAAGAATGTTGCAAAGCACTTGAGCTATGCATGCACCTATACAAATTCCTTCTTTTTGTAAATTATACAGGCCTTCAAACAGAATGAAAGTCGACTGAAAGTAGAAACTGAGCAGTTCCAAGAAACTATCAACACCCCCACCGCTAGTATTCCGGAAGTTGACGACACTGTTGTCGTTGATACACTCACGCACCGACGCGAAGAGGCCGTCGAGGGGAACAGAGTAAAACAAATCAACTATATCGATAGAGAACGCAGCCGCATCCGCGTGGGTATTGGAATTCAAGTACTCAACCATCGCCTCTGAGTTTCGCGTTAAGAATGGGTCACTAATTTACAGGGTAGTTAATTGCTTCAGAAGGTATTGGCCCACCAACCGCTGCCATGCCCCTCTTTCGGTGACAATGGTCTTAAAAGGTGAATCGTTCTTATGGGTTTTAGCCGTGAAAAAAGGCTTCTAGGGTCCCAACATTGCATTTCCTTATGTCCCTTTCCAGGGACATAAAGTGTTATGTTAAGGGGAGGTGAGGGCCGATGATCGGCAATCCTTTGCAAAAAAATGGATTTTTGGTTTTATGGCGTTTTATGATCTTTGAATCTTCATATTTTATAAAAATGATCAGGACCGGTTGTGATGCCGAAATTAGAGAAATAAACATTTTGAATAACAGACAACCCAGAACTGCATAAATTTGAGCCACTTTTCTATGTGCAGTTCTTCAAATGGTCATCGTTGCCATCACAATGTCCCCACTCCATCGCACTATTCTGTATGTTCAATTCTCTCACAAAAATTATTAACAAAAATTATTTTTCCCACTGTGGAAGAGTGTCGCTACTCATCTACGGTAACATTCAAGCACCTTTTTCTCTATGTAATTTCGGGGCATCTTCACAAAAAGCACACAAGAATTTTTTGTTTTAAATATACTACTATACAACCAAATTTGACATGCATATGCTTTAAAACACTGTAAACGACTTATTTTTCGCGGGCTCAATATTTCGTGATTTAGGTAAAAGCTGAAGTTTTTGAATAATTCGCGGGTTCTAATTTTCGCGACACGGTGGGATCCCAAAATAGATTCCAATGAGTTTACATTTTACCGGAATTGTTTGCGGGTCCCCTATTTTTTGCAAATTGTAGGCGATTCGCGAAATTCGCGAAAATTAGGTTCTCGCGAAAAATAAGTCGTTTGCAGTATGTGGATTGCAACTACCTAGGTATGATTAGAATGCATATGTTTTCATATTTATAAAAACATCAAGAAACATTTTTTAGCCCTTTGAAAATGGTGTTGTTGCGGTTTTCAAATATTTTAAAATGGAACAGGTCTAGCACACAGTATTTTTGTTGTTCATGACATTCAATGGTTTAAAAAGAGCAAATTAGTTTATTTTACTAGTCTGTTTTAAGTCTGTTGCCATGGCCCACGTGTGTGCAAGAACACTTTTTCTTTCCATGTTGAGAGCATCTAGAACATAAAGAACAAGCTGTACCAAACTAACACAAGATTAATATAAAGAAGATCAAGCATTATAAACTGTGGAAGTCTCACTCAGTTATATTAAATAATAAAAAAAATAGTGTTTCCTGGTGCATGTCCCACGTTTAGCGACACTCGGAACTTTTTGTGGGAAGAGGAACATGGCGGCTTTCCTGAATAGGATGATCCGAGGCTCCCGTGGTTCAACGAATTTACAAAACAAATTTTGCATTAATATAGGAACACCTAATGGGTTGCAGCCGTAGAGTTATCTCAGATACTGTGTCGTGCAAGTCCTAACTCCTTTAGCTGTTAATATTTTTACCGTACAAGCAATGCAAAAAGGAACAAGTTGTTTTGAAATACCTTCAAACTCCGAGTCACGTGGCACAGGCTACCACCCATTTCTAGGCATACAGGCATTTCATTTCCTTATTCATTCGTCATTGTCATCTCGAAATGGCCAAATCCTTGGTCTCTTTTGTGTTATTTTCATAGCTGTCTGACTAGCTTGTGTTGCTTGGAGGGTGTGCTCACTTTGTTCTTAATTGCTGTCATTGCTCATTGCATTTGGTTCCTAAGATCTCAAGTGGTCCCGTGCACCCCTCTGGATCTTACGAGACTCCTTACGAACCTGACCTCGAGCAGCAATTCAAATGGAACCGATTCAGTCCTCAAGTCGTGGTGAGTTTTTTTTTTTTCTCCTTTTTTATTAACACAGTGACTGTGTCTAGTCTATACAATACAATAATATACAGTGCAAAAACCATCTTTATTTACTTTCTTTGAAAATAATACAATATAAAGCCCACATAAGCCAATAATGGCTTGTGCGTGGTACACAACAGGAGCCACTGCTATTTCTCAGATAATAAAAACAACAGAGCACACCAATGAAAGTATAAATTACTGCAGTTCCACCTCATTTTACAGCTAATATTAATTCCTCTAACTTGAAACATTATATATATATGTATATAGATATACCGAGTGTTCATTTTTAATTCGAACAGATTTATTACAAAAAATCCGTAAAAGATGCACTAGTACGGTTTGTTCAAGTGAGTTATACGGCTAGGGGGACATTATGTGGGTGGCTAATCCTTGCGAGAAGTTGGCTAATTACTTAAAGTTCGTTAATTAACTTTTTAATTATTGAAAATAGACATTAGGTTCCAATTAGAAACTTGCTCAGCGTCGTCGAAAACCCCTAAATCGGTCATTTTCAGAAAGACTTTGAGCGCGTGAGAAGCGTAGTAGTGAACTGAAGTTACCGCTCGTGGAGCAGGTACAAAGCTAGAGGTTGCGATAAGGCGCCCGTGCAATTTTTCCGTCTCTTATCTAGCCCCAGCCTTGTACCTGCTCCACGAGTGGTAACTTTAGTGCACTACTACGCTTCTCACGCGCTCAAAGTCTTTCGGAAAATGACTGAATTAGGGGTTTTCGATGACGCTGAGCAAGTTTTTAATTGGAACCATATGTCTATTTTCATTAATTAAAAAGTTAATTAACGAACTTTAATTAATTAGCCGACTGATTGTTACGATTAGCCCCCTATAATATGTCCCCCTGGACGTATAACTCACTTGAACAAACCGTACTAGTGCATCTTTTACGGATTTTTTGTAATAAATTTGTTCGAATTAAAAATAAACACCCGGTATATACAGGGTGTTTTTTTTAAGCTTAACAGATTTGTTTAGAAAAAGTCGTGAAAGTTACATTTATGCCGCTTGTGTAGGTGAGTTATACAGCCAGGGGGACATATATATATATATAGGTAGTTTCATCTCAAATCGGGCAGGCTAAAAGGGTCTAATTTTTAATTTTCACGAAAAAATATATGTTTGGGGGCATTTCTCAAATGAAGGAGGGCGCAAACCGCATGTTCCCCAGATTTTTTGTTCTCGAGTTACGATGCGTAGAAGCCGCAGAGGCAGAAACTAGCGTTTTTGCCTGCCGTCGCAGGTCGCGTGTTTGACACCCTCTGCTGGCGCAAGTGTTTTTTCTACACCCTTTTAACTTTTTTACCTCAATTAATAGGTACTATAAAGATACCTTGACGTATTCAAATACTTTTATAAATTTAATTGTTTTCTAGAAAAAATGTTAAACTCGTCACACCGGTCGCTTTTTGGTCAAATTTGACAGGTCATTACTTTGTCTCTTCTTGAGGTAAATTTTTTTTCTTTAGCTCTACAGAAAGCCCAAAGCAAGCCCATTATAGATATAATAATATCATTATGATCTGTTGAGTAGCCGCTCCGCTACCTTCACGTAAACCTTGTAAGAAATAACAAATGTTTAAAGTTTGAGGTCGATTTTCTCAAAAACCCCATTTTTGCAAATTTTTATTTTTTAAATTCTTTTAGCTATATTAGTCGACTACAAGAAAAAACAACCTAGAAATTTAATATTTTGGTTGTATGTCTTCTATTTGAGCCGCAATCACGTGAAATGTGTGAACATTTGTTATTTTTCATAACCTTTACGTGAAGGTAGCGGAGCGGCTACTCAGCAGATCATAATGATATTACTATATCTATACTAGGCATGCTTAGGGCTTTCTATAGAGCTAAAGAAATAAAATGTACCTTAAGTACAGACAAAGTAATGACCTGTCAAATTTGACCAAAAATCGACCTGAGTGACGAGTTTGACATTTGTTTTAGAAAACAATCAAATTATTATAAATATATTAATACGTCAAGGTATCTTTATAGTACCTATTAAATGAGGAGGAAAAGTTAAAAGGGTGTAGAAAAAACACTAGCGCCAGCAGAGGGTGTCAAACACGCGACCTGCGACGGCAGGCAAAAACACTAGTTTCTGCCACTGCGGCTTCTACGCTTCGTAACTCGAGAACTAAAAATCTGGAGAACATGCGGTTTGCACCCTCCTTCATTTGAGAAATGCCCCCAAAACATATATTTTTTTCGTGAAAATTAAAAATTAGACCCTTTTAGCCTTTCCGATTTGAGTTGAAACCTACCATATCGGGCAGGTTGAAAGAGTCTAATTTTTAATTTTCACGAAAAAAATATATGTTTTGGGGGCATTTCTTAAATGAAGGCGGGCGCAAATCGCATGTTTCCCAGACTTTTTGTTTTCGAGTTACGGTGCATAGAGGCCGCAGTGGCAGAAACGAGTGTTTTTGCCTGCCGTCGCAGGTCGCGTGTTTGACACCCTCCGCTGGCGCTAGAGGTTTTTCTACACCATTTTAACTTTTCCCCCTCATTTAATAGATACTATAAAGATACCTTGACGTATTAATATATTTCTAATAATTTGAATGTTTTCTAAAAAAAATGTCAAACTCGTCACTCAGGTCGATTTTTGGTCAACTTTGACAGGTCATTACTTTGTCTGTACTTAAGGTACATTTTATTTCTTTAGCTCTATAAAAAGCCCTAAGTATGCCTAGTATAGATATAGTAATATCATTATGATCTGCTGAGTAGCCGCTCCGCTACCTTCACGTAAAAGTTGTGAAAAATTACAAATGTTCACACATTTCACGTGATTGCGGCTCAAATAGAAGACATACAACCAAAATATTACATTTCTAGACAGTGTTTTCTTGTAGTCGACTAATATATCTAAAAGAATTTAAAAAATAAAAATTTACAAAAATGGTTTTTTTGAGAAAATCGACCTCAAACTTTAAACATTTGTTATTTTTTACAAACTGTACGTGAAGGTAGCGAAGCGGCTACTCAACAGATCATAATGATATTAATATATCTATAATGGGCTTGCTTTGGGCTTTCTGTAGAGCCAAAGAAAAAAAATTTACCTCAAGTAGAGACAGACCTGTCAAATTTGACCAAAAAGCGACCGGAGTGACGAGTTTGACATTTTTTCTAGAAAACAATTAAATTTATAAAAGTATTTGAATACGTCAAGGTATCTTTGTAGTACCTATTAATTGAGGTAAAAACGTTAAAAGGGTGTAGAAAAAACACTTGCGCCAGCAGAGGGTGTCAAACACGCGACCAGCGACGGCAGGCAAAAACGCTAGTTTCTGCCTCTGCGGCTTCTACGCATCGTAACTCAAGAACAAAAAATCTGGGGAACATGCGGTTTGCGCCCTCCTTCATTTGAGAAATGCCCCCAAAACATCTATTTTTTTCGTGAAAATTAAAAATTAGACCCTTTTAGTCTGCCCGATTTGAGATGAAACCACCCATATATATATATATATATATATAAATATAATATAGATATATTATATATATATCTATAATATATCTATAATATATTATATATAGATATATAATGGGATTATATATATATATATATATATATATATATATATATTGAGTGAAGATTGAAAAGTGTGGCCGTAGTAATATTGTAAACGAAGAGGGGAGAAGGTGATTGTAGAATTTATTGCATTAAAGTTAGGGAAAGGGAAAGAGAGCTGGCGAAAAATTGGGCCAGCAGCGGGGATTGAACCCGCAACCTTCTTCGCCTGTCCGGGGCGACGCCTCAACCGATTAGACCATCCCGGCCACTGGTTTCGGCGGACTCAATTTTTGACCAGCTCTCTGTGTACTACTGTTAGTTTCGAATTCGCTTAACTGGGGAGCCGAAAACCGTTGCTGATTTAAGGCCCGCGCTATTTCCGAATTGCGGCAGAGACGTGGCACGTCATATCAGCTTGCAAATGTCGGAAAGGGCCCGTCTTCCAAGATATCTAGGGAACCACTCCTCCCCATAGGGACAGGCTGCACCGTGTATATAATGGGATTGAGTGAAGATTGACAGGTGCAGCCGTAGTAATATTGTGAACGAAGAGGGGAGAAGGTGATTATAGAATTTATTGCATTAATGTTAAGGAAAGGGAAAGAGAGCTGGCGAAAAATTGGGCCAGCAGCGGGGATTGAACCCGCAACCTTCTTCGCCTGTCCGGGGCGACGCCTCAACCGATTAGACCATCCCGGCCACTGGTTTTGGCGGACTCAATTTTTGACCAGCTCTCTGTGTACTACTGTTAGTTTCGAATTCGCTTAACTGGGGAGACGACAACCGTTGCTGATTTAAGACCCGCGCTATTTCCGAATTGCGGCAGAGACGTGGCACGTCATATCAGCTTGCAAATGTCGGAAAGGGCCCGTCTTCCAAGATATCTAGGGAACCACTCCTCCCCATAGGGACAGGCTGCACCGTGTATATAATGGGATTGAGTGAAGATTGACAGGTGCAGCCGTAGTAATATTGTGAACGAAGAGGGGAGAAGGTGATTATAGAATTTATTGCATTAATGTTAAGGAAAGGGAAAGAGAGCTGGCGAAAAATTGGGCCAGCAGCGGGGATTGAACCCGCAACCTTCTTCGCCTGTCCGGGGCGACGCCTCAACCGATTAGACCATCCCGTCTGTCTATGCTAGATCGCAAACTCAACGATGAAGTTAACTCAATCGGTCGCTGATTGGCTGCCCTTTTGGTCACGTGATGTGACGTTGCGATTGAGTTTTTCCCTACGGATTCCGATGGAGTTCGAGCTATGCTGGTGAAATAATAAAGTTAGCGGTGACGTCAAAATGTCGTCACGATTGAGTTTGCCGATGAAGATAACTTTGTAGTAGTCTGGCAGCCAAAGTTGCCAAAGTCAATGAAGATGGCGACGTTCACGCTCGCGGACGGGGCAAGCCAAGTCGAGCTTTTGCGGACCATATCGCTACGTTTTTTATATCTTCGGTTCAAGGTTCGTCAGGGACGTAATCGGGGAATACTGCCCGACACTCGTTGATGCTGACAGTTGCCGTGGAAGCTTTGGCGGCGTCGCGAGGGGCCCGATATGCTGACAGCCGAGCAGCAAGTGCTCTCAGCTTCTGCGTTGCTGGCGGCACATTTTGCTGCGACGAAGACATCACCGTGCGTCGGTGTGCTGCGTGTCGCGTTTTTGGATGTTACAGAGGGCGATAATCGATAACCCGAGGCTGAAGGTGGGTGGGCTTGGCGCGGAAAGGGAAGACGGAAAGACGACAACCAAGAAGTTCAGCGATGCGAGTTCAGCGGTGTTGTCGGTAAGTTCTCATTTCTCAATACGCTGTGTTCTCTAATACAGTCCGAATAGAACATTTTCTCAATGCGCTTGCACGAGAGCTCTCGGTAGAAAACGGGCGCCTCATTCAACGTGACGAGTGTCGTGCGAGATCGTCGCACGCATTCAAGTTACTCCACTCGTGATTGCATGTGTGTATCATCCAAATGTCTCGGCCCTCAACATCTGGAAATTGTTCAGCTGCAGCACGTTGTGTACGTTTTCACTTTACGATTGCAGGTTCAAACTGGTGTATCTTGTTTTTTGCTTGTGTTGTCTGAAACATTTCTGCTGCTTTTCTGCCACACGGGGTAGAGCGCCTCGTCAAGCTGCAAGCCATGCAGCTTGACGTTTGACATTTTATGCCCTATCTCCCACCTTTGTATATAAAGGAAAATAAAGAGATAATAAACTTAATTGACGCTGCAGGTCTTTGCTCTGAAGTCATAATTTTGGGTATCGTGCTAGGCAAGTGGAATACCTCCCCCTTTTTTCTTTCAGCTGTTTTTATTATTACGTTTCAGGCTTTTTGGGATGCTATGTAATTATACTAGCTCCAAGTAGAGGCTGCATTAGCATATAGAATCTCTATCTAGTCTTGCTGTGCTTTCGGACAACTGAAAAGGTTATGAAACATTCATGTCAGATACCGTCTCACTGTTGTGTGCAGGTGACAGCGACTAACCCCTGAAACCAGGAGCGGATGCAGGAATTTCCTGAGGGGGTGGTCAGGTGTTGGTCAGCGTACCATTTGTTTAGGAACCCCCTCCCCCTCTCCCTCGTTTCACGCCCTAAATTTTACACATGCAGAAATCAAGAGGGGGGTCAGGACATCCGGACCCCCCCTCTAAATCCGCCCCTGCCTGAAACCGTGGTTGCACACGAATTCCTCGCAACCCCAATGGATGCTGTGCTGGCCCAAGGCTACGCTTAACAAAAAGGCATTGCTTAAGATTCTGTTTTGGAGCAGTGAATAGGATGCTCAAAAGCAGGTCCAGTGGTTGCAAAGGTACTGGGCACAGCATTTACCTTTCTGTACAAGGCGGGCTTGTATAACAGTATCATCCCAAGCCCCTTGCTCCTCAAGAGTTCGACCCGGAGGACTGCGTGATCTTTGACAGCAGAGGACAAGTTGTGCAGCGTTGAAAAATCAAAGGCCGCCTCTGCACCCCAAGTATGTGCTGCCTACCAGGGTCGCCCTCGTCAAACTTGAAGCCTGACAGCTGTCGAGCCTGTTGCGAGCTTTGTCTTTTGACTTGTCAAATCTGAAATATACTTGTGTGCATCTGCTTGCAATTTCGCATCATACTTTCTGACTTGCCCAATCTAGTAGACACGGCAAGTCCCTTTTGACTGCAGAGTGATCTACCTAGCAGACAGTACAAGCAGCATTCAATTTTCCTGGGTTCTTTTATCGACTACCTATTATAGATGGAGCAGTTTGATACGAGGACACTTTTCTTGATCTGAAGCAATTGCACACTCATTAAAACGACTTGCCCCAAGCCCATGGCAGGCAAGTCTGGTATTTCAGAAAATTCTGTCTCATATTAGAAAAAGATAGACATGACAAGTGTATTTCTTTTTATTGCTCTGGTACCTGGGCTGAAGAAACACCACACCAAGCATGTGCTGTCAGAGATTTTTTGGTATGGCACCTAAAATTGGAACTTTATGTGTCTGTGATAAGTTGCTGTTTCTGAAAAAGCTTTTTAACACAATGTTTATGGCAAGGGTAACCTGGAAAAAATGTGAATTGCATAAGCTAGACTCCGAAGCATTACGACTGAGAACAAAAGCAGGGCCCCCTCACGGGTGGCATCTCATTTCTCATTGACTGTGTAAGCATTCCGGCTCGAACAGTGTATTGTTCTAAGCATAGAGAAAGAAAAGGTGAAGAATTAATTGTGGTTGCTGGCATCTGGATGATTGGAGCTCCACCACCGTGCCACCGTTAATTGGGAAATGTCTGGTTCCTTGTATACAAAATTCACATTGACACCAGAAGTTGCAATACAAGTGCCGGAACATAAGCAATTGCACCGAGATTTGCTGACCCAAAAATTTTATTCTATGTATGACAATTTTGTCGGGTATGACCAAGGTACTTCTGCAAATCTTGTTTCCATGCTATACTGAAATCATGACAGAAGCAAAATAGTGCATAGGGAGCATTTTTATTGTAGATGGAAATTCTGCACCACCATGAGGTGCAGCACGAGTGTGGTCAGTGAAGATGACTGCTGGGCATGTGCAGCTGCTTGTCCCTCCACAGCCTGCAGACAAAGTACACGAAAGAGGCTAATGCTTACAAATACATACATTTTTAAACAGCATGTTAGAGAAATTGCATAGAACAATATAATCCCAGTGGTGTGGTGAGCAGTAGTGTAAGGCATACCACTGCTTTAACCTTCTCTCATAACTCTCGTGCAATACTGGAAATAGCAAGAATGCGAGACTCTGGAAAGACGTTTAGTTTATGCGAGCACCTTCCTAACTAAGGAAGTGCTCAGACCAGCATACTCATGCTGTGGGTTTTCCAGTACAGCACGTAACCTATGAGACGGGCAGCCCTCAGCAATGTGCATTTAGCTTGATCTAATTACTTTGCAGTAAACAGGCCTGCTCCGTCGATCACATGAAAAAATGGAAAGGGACAAGCTGGTGGAAATCGGTCACTTCGAAACCCAAAAAAGGAAAAGAATGGGAAACACAAGACTGCTGCATTCGCCTTCCTTTCTGCTATGACTGTCTGTCCTAGCTGATTTCCAATGACATGCTAACTGTTGTTCCCATCAATGCACTTGATGCTGTGGAAGTCCAGCTCTTCAGCAATGCGTTGAGCGAGCAACAAAGGACGTGAGCACGAGCTGCTCAAGATGTAACTGAATAAAGCAGGATGAAGAAACTCGGCCTAAAATAACTCATTATTGCCATATGATGCAGGTTTTCTTTCCACGGTTCTCTACACAATTCTTGCCAGCCAATTTTGGACCTTGACTGCACTTGTCTAAAACTAGGGCATTCATGTTGCACTCCAGCAGCATGTGCAAAGCAACCAACTGCTCCTGCTGAGTGGGCGATAGGTCCTAAACAGTGCAGTTGGGGGCAGTTCAGGCCCTCACCATCCAGGGTGTCAGTTTACCTGATGACTGGTGCATGGATGACAACATGACACAGTTTCAGTAGCACTCATACATGGTTTGCGGGTGATGTCATGTCAGTAGGCGCCGTGGTGGTGGCCACCACTCTGTACATGTCAGATGCTGCTCATATTGCCAAGCACGTCTCTGAGCAAGTGTGCCCGTAGCCGAATGGTTATCGTGCTTGACTCCCACGCAAAGGGCCGAGGTACGATGCCTGGCCGCGCAGGCACCTTTTTGTTGTTTCTGTAAATGTCATTGTTCGAAGTCCAAATGTTATATGCGCCGAACCTTCTACACCGATTGTCCCAGACACCCACGTATATCAGGGCGAGGCGATACGGAGTCTCGCTCTTGCGCTCGATCGTGCTACTTCGCCTTGACGCCTGCGAAGCTACCTCTTTGTACTTTTGTTTTTGGCACAAGTTCACCAAATTAAATGTTCAGTTTTTGTTCATTCGTCACCTCATCATCTGTCATTCGTGACATTGTGGTGGAGGTGCGGGGCATTAACAAAAAGGTGCATGCGCGGCCAGGCATCGAACCTTGGATCTTTTCAAGGGAGGCAAGCACGACAATCACTCCGCCACAAGCGCGCCTGCTCGGAGACGCGCGTGGCAATATGTGCTACTGCAGGAACTTCGGCTAGGTCTAGGCAGAAGTTTAAACCGTCAAGTGATCACGACAAAGTTCGTCCGTGTTTGTCCAGTGCAGTATGCAGAAAATATTGCCCTGTGTGGTGGCAAGAACCATCTGCTACTTACTCTTAACTGGACTATGACAGATTGTGATCTTTAGCCAAAGGTGGAGGACTTGAATTTCGAGTGCAAAAAATTGAGAGAAATATGGAAAAGTGCATGACGATTTCGCCGAGTTCGATAGGCAATGCCCAGCTAGGTGCGTCCTGCTCCCACAGCCATTTGCACTAAATATTTTTAGAAGTGGACCTTCTATATAAATAGCAGACATCAATTTTGGAATTGGTGAGCCAGTTTTGTCTTAGTGTCATTCCCTTGTCAATTTCAGAGTGGTGGGTAGCTGTGGTGTTGCCGGGAATGTTTGGTGGAAGCAGGCCGCTAAATGGGACGAGAGACACAGTGGGAATGTTTGGTTGAAGCAGGCCCCTGTTGGGAAACGGGACCGGAGACACAGCCCTTTTTCCAAACTGACACTTAGTCTCATCTACTTATCTGCTCTCTTGTTCGACACAAAACTCGAGTAACCATGTGTCGATTGCTTCTGCACCATGTGTACACCCAAGTTTTTGTGAGTCTTGCTCAGGTGTCACCTTGCAAGGAACACGGTTGGACCTACAGCCACCTTGGGATCTACCGACCAGGCACAATAATGTTTATGACAGCTTCTTCGACCTTCCTCGTAGTTATGCACAGTGCAGATAGTGGTCACAGTTTTATGAAATTGCTGACATGGGCACAACAACTGTCACTTTGGCCTACTGGAGCCAGCACAGTTCACCATGATCACAGTGTAGCAAAGCTGCAACCATGGACCATCAGTGGCCATCAGCATGAGACTACCGACGGCACTCGTGCATAATACATGTTAATGCCGCGACATAGGTGCAAACAGCGTATCATGGAGATGAGTCCAGACTTTTTTATACCTACCATTTGGTGGTGGTGGTGGTGGAGCTGCCACCTGTGCTGGGTCCTCACTAGCACCTTTGGTCGCAGCAGATGAGTCCTGCAAAATCCAGTTAAACACAAGTTAACGCACAACAAATTGACAGCCTTTCCGGTTACGCGTTGATGTAATGCCCATTGCCTACACCTAGAATTCAAGTATCGGAGTGCCTCATGCACAGGTCTAGAGAAATTAACTCGTGAGCTTGAGCGCTACGATCCGAGCTTTCGAAGAAACATTACGAGGCAGCACACTCGTGCAAAGTCAATAAGACCAAAAACAACACGGTGTCTGTTCACAACCAGTAGCAAGTTTTAGCAGACCGTTACCGTGTTCTGCGGTGGCCACGGTACGGCTGGTAAGGCTTTAAGCGCGCTGACAAGCATGCTTCAAAGTTACAGCGCGAAATCCCAGTAGCAATTTCTCTGCGCACGGCAACGCTACTCTAAAACCGCCTATTGCGATTCCCAGCACTTACCAACACTGCAGCCGAGATGCCGTGTGGCGACGGACGAAGCGCGTCCCCCTCTCGAAATCATACGCCTTCTTCAGTCTTTGCGGGCCAGGATTCTGTCCTACTCCTCGAGTTCAGCGACGACACTTGGTTCACGTCTTCTACCAGACTGCCGAGTGGCAATCGCGACGTGACAACCTTTGAGAAAGCCCGACTCGACAGCAAAAATGCCAAAAGTGAGTCAAGTTTCCGTACAGACACGCGAGCACTTCACACGCAACATCCACCGTCGGCCATGACGATTCATCGCGATCGCGATGCAGCTCCCGCGTTGCGAACATCTAAATTGTGTCACTTATGTAAAAAGACATGATTCATGCGACCTAAACTTGACACCGGTAATTGTATTTAGATTGTACCGAATTCTACATTTTCAGAAGTTAAAAATGTTGCTTTCACAAGACCCTCCGATGCGGCGTTGCGCTTTCCCCTCTAGGGACATTTTCTGGGTACAAATCCCGATGAAGTTACAACTCCATCGCCACTCTCCGTCGACGTCATCAACGCGGCGCGATGAAGTTCCCTACCAGTTGAGTTCGCCGCCGATTGAGATTAGGCTCCTCCCACCGGCGACGTCACGATAAAGTTTCTTCATCGCTTTTTCCAGCATAGACAGACAGAACGAAAGCATACTAGGATGCAAATTTGGGCTAGTTGGTAATAATCCGTGTGTTCTTCGCGCTGTTTTTCAATATGGAAAACGAAAGCATATGGCTTTTGTTTTGGTCTAACTAATGTTGATGTTTTTAGAGAGCAGATCTTAGGCGCCCGTTTCCGGCTTGAGCGGCGTCCGCGTCGGCGTCGATGTAACCGCGCGCGCTGCATTATGTGACGTTTCCCCGCTAAATTTAGTGGGAAAAATTTCTCGCTAAAATTAGTGGAAAACTTTCTCCGCTAAATTTAGCGGGAAAATTTCTCTGCCAACATTAGCGCGTTAAGTTA
>JABSTQ010005411.1:0-46073 GCA_013358835.2 Ixodes persulcatus
CACTGCTATTTTGCATATTGCCCATTCATAGCTGTTCGAGTTTCCCATGACCTCCAAGAGGAAGCACATTTTTTTAGGATGATTTGTCTTGGGTGACTATGAATTTTGTGAATTGCAGATTATCTTGAAACAGCGAGACTAGATGCTAGTGAGGGGCCAAACTTTTGCCGAATCGAAAATTCGGTGCCGAATCTTAGGATTTAACTAAGCCGAATTTTCGCCGATCTTTTTTAAACATTCAGTAACAATATTTTGTTGGCAAACCTAAAAGTTGATATTTTGTATTTCAGGCAAAAAAGGTCGAGGTTTCTTTTTTAAATGCATATTGACACAGTTGTTACTAAATAAGGTAATATACTGCAAGATAATTGTATAGGTGTCATTTTTGCAAGTTTACTGGCAATTTTACAGTGATGTTTTGCAGAAGTGGTGCGACACCGAGGCTGGGTACTAGCAATCACAGCACTATATAGCTCCTAAGAGGAGAACAACACAATCCTTTGAATCCGCGTGTTTTACCGACAACATGGCCGACAGAGCAGCTCGGCGCGAGTCACGTGGTACTCGCGGTTCCAGGAGGCGCCCGATTATGGGAGAACACATGGAAATCGACGCAGCAATGTTGATTTAAAAATAAACAGAGTTCACACTTTTCGAAACTAGTCTGTCGTGAGGTTCGTAAAGCACTAAACACTTCATCAAAGTTTTCATAATTATGGATGCGTGTAAAAATTTTGAGAAGGCAATTTCCAAGGCAATGGCATTTGAAGCAGACAATTTTTTTACGCAGCGGAGATAAACTTTCTGGGTTGGCCGGAGCGGGTCACGTAAACGGTGCAACAATTTTTGTGCGCCACATTGTCTGCTGCATAATGCTGCCCTGGCAATTTTTTTTTAAATTACATTCTTATGTGGCTTGCAGCTTATCGCAAATTATTGTTGTTATTCTTGAGGCAAAAAATTATTGAAGAGAACCACACTCACAACGGCTGACACACAGTTACCATGTCGTATACTCCACACCTTGCTGCAACCGCTGGTAGTACTACACTGCCCGATGGTAACCGCATGGCGTCCGTTTGCAATCCATGGCTCCGTCGCATCTCGCGCGTGCGCAAACATTTGCCAAATTTTTAACGAATTTTCGCCAAACTTTTTTTAACAGTTTGGCATATCTGAATCTGAAGTTCGGCACATTCGGTCCATCACGACTAGATACAGACAGAGAGAAAGACTGGCCAAAACACGAGTGCCGACAGATTATGTTGCATGTAAATCTTAGTCAAGGGCTTTGTTCGCAGAGCCACATTGGCTGGGAAGGCTCGTACACTACACTGTTTAGGAACAAGGCTTGCTCTTGCTCTTTCAATGCACATACGAGTTACCCAGTAAATGAATAACTGACATTCCTTTCAGAGGTTAAAATGAAACTTTTTTTGTCAAGGCACAAAGGAGAATGGTGGGGACATAGGCAAATGCTGAGTGTGCATGTCTTGGCATCTGTAACAGTTACTCTTGCGGATGCCGTTTGTAGATGCACTTCCAGCATGCTCCTTGGTGCTTGGCAAAAATTCAACTGTCCGAACAAACCTGTGCATAATCATTCGGCTTTGGCTAAAACTATTTTCATTTGTTTCCTGAAAGGTTAGCCAGGCATAATAGATAGGTTATTACAATAGGTTGTATCTTTGTGAACCAGTGAATAATTGAGAAGAGACAATGTTGCAGATGGGAGGGGAAACCGTAGTGTAGACTGGAAAATATGTTTAGCTTTGTAAGTCTGACTGGTACTGAAATTGTGTTAAATGTTTGTGTTGTCATGCACAGTTGCCCAGGTTTGGTTTATACAGTTCCAGTCTACCTCAATGAAAGCCCCATTTATTAAAGACCAACAGGAGAGCTGCTTTGCCAAGGTGTAGCCTCTTCAGGATCTCTGTGGCAGCACATGAAAAGAAAAGTCAATGCAGTATTACACGTGAGGGACATAAAAAAAATATGCGGAGAGCATTTATTTCAATACTCGTCTGTATCGCATCGGAACACAAGGAGGGCACACAAGCAATGGATAGCATAAAAAGCACGAGGAACGCACGATGACGAAGCAAGCAAGCACTGTCACTGGGCAAAATTGCAGGGGGCACAAGCATGTGGACGCATGCGGAGGGAGGGTAAACAAATGCACAAGGCGTGCAAAGATCAGACAAACTTGTAAGTTCTAGCGCACATACGCATAGCTTACCTCTCGAAACCTTTGGCAGAGTGGGATGGAGAGTATGTCGCATCAGAGTCTGGCATGCTGCTGGGAGCAGGAAATATGCAGCTGTATGGAACCTCGCTGCTGCAGCAGGGGACGGCAGAGTCGAAAGTATCCAACGGTACAGGCTCCTCCACAACCAGGGAGATTCATCTCGACAGTGCAGTCCCTCAGGATCCTTTCTGCCTTGCAGGATGCAGCAGTCCAGCTGCTGAGACTAGGACCTGCAAATAGCACTTTTATACTACAATGTTTTTCACAATGCTTGAATGATGCAATTTGGGCGATCGATAGTTTCTAACACTTAGAAGAATGGAGAGTTGGGTGAGTTGGTGGGAATTCATCGTAGGAAACAGCAAAAACAGACGAGGACGTAGAAGAATCACACGGGACGAGCACTGCGCTCGTCCCGTGTGGCTCGCGCACTGGCCGTTCAGTGCACGAGCCACTCGTGGGAACCGGCACGACAAGCACAGGCACATCACAGGGCGTCTCATTTGGATGACCGGTTTCCACATTATACTTCGTTTCACCTTATGTGCGAGCGAAGGCAAAGCTGGAAGCGCGAGCACGAAAGCTCCGTGCCTGCAGGCTTTGCTCGAGCGCGCGAGCTGGGCAGAGACGCAAAAAGCGCTGGTCTCGCGCTTCTAGCTTTGGCTTCGCTCGCAGATAAAGTGAAACGAAGTATTAGCCCCGTGCGCGACCGAAAGCGTCGCTGTGGTCGGCCTTCCACGATTGGCCGAACGCTGACTATGACGTCGGAAAGGGGATTTATCATCGACGGAAATAAGAGGAATGAAAGAACTTTAATTTTGACGGTGTTGGCAGTGTTCCTTTGAGAGCGCAATGATTTCAAGCTTCCACCGTGCTAATAACAAACACCATCGAACTTGTTGTTTGCAAGGTAATGACGTCACAAGGGGGAACCACAGGAGGGCGCCACCAAAACATCTCGCCGCTAATAGCTCCTTTCGCCGTGCTTTGGCTGCGCATACACGCTCCAAGCTCGCGAACGAAGCGTGTTCTCAGTTATGAAGCTCGAACCGTCAGGTCGGGAGAAAAAGAATTCCTGCCGGTGGCTTGCGAGATGTAGCAGCTGTTTGAGAAAACAGAGTCGTGCATTCTGGTCCAAGTAAATAAACTGCACCGCAGAACACGACGACAATGAGTGTGCAGGCGAGCTGGTGGATGCTGATCATGTTCAAAATTACCAGAGTCTGTGGTAAAAGAGAGAAAACCTAGATCATAGAAGAAAAAAAGATCGTGACGTTATTAGGCTTAGGCGGACATCGGCTCCATTCCGGTATGGGCAGCATTGCCTTTTGTGATCCTGTACGCGTGGGTAATCCTCCCCCACACAGTACAAATAAAGTATTAGTATCCTTTTGATTCAGGTAACGATGCTCGCAAACTTTCGCATTATGTCGCCACCACTAGCGTCTCGGTGATATTCAGCTTTCTACGATGCGTAGTTTATTTACGCGGGTCGAAAAACACGGTTCTCTCTTCAACAAAACACCCTCAACACGTATGTCACGCAGACTGCTGCCAAATGCGACGTTTATGAAACTCACAAAAATCACCAAAACACTAACCGGAGGATTTTTTCGCGGGTTCCTCGCTCGGTCCCGTCGGCGACGGGAAGCAGAAGCGCCGGTACAGCAGACTGAGGGTGTCCACAACTACAGTCACCGCTGGCGAATGCCTCGAAGTTGTCCGTACAGAAACGAGGAATGTGGAGGAGGTCCTCGGTGTCGTTTTCTTGCCCAGTGCAACCTAACCATTTGCGTCTTCACGAACCTTGCTTCGAGAACGGGATGGAGTGGGAGCCTCGGGAAGACAACCGGTAGACGACGGAGTTCAACCTGACGAGCGACGCAGCCGCGTCGCCGCGCGGGCATATCACTCCCGCGTAAGGAGAAAACATAGTTCGCTCGTTGTCAAACAATATTAGCTGTATTACGTCACCTACATCCTAAGATTTGACGTGGTTGTCGAAATACAATGTGCATGTGACTAAAATGGCCAATAATAATAACTTTTGCAATCTTTTCGCAATTCACTATTTCTATTGGTCGAATTCTATGGAGGTAGTGGGGACAGGGGATGGACCCCGCAAGAGAATATAGTGCCTGTGTATTTCTATTGCTGTGAGTTTACTAGGGCGCCTTGCCATTTAGAACTGGTCATTTTTATTGACTGAAGCCCAACAAACAATATGCTTCCAAAAACAAGCTTCTCCAAAAAGCACTTGAGTGCCCCTTTAAGGCTTGTATCTGGAATATGAATAGTAGATACCTTTTGCAGAAACAGAGTGTGTGATACCGAATCAAACGCCTTTCTGAAGTCTAAAAAGACACAATCAACTTGGCTACGTTTATCGATGCAGCGATATCATGGGTGAACTCTACTAATTGTGTATCACAAGAAAATCCCGTTCTGAAACCATGTTGCGTTGGATGAAAAAAAAATTATTACCTTGTACATGACTGAATAAGTTAGTGTCAATACTGTATTCTAACGTTTCGCTGGAAACACTTGCCAGAGAGATAGGCCTATAGTTACAGGTTGTTTTGTTTGTTTTTTTTGTCTCCCTTTTTGTGTACAGGGACTGCGTTTGCATTTTTCCAATCAAGAAGTAATTCACTCTGTTCAAATGATTTTTTAGACAACACGATTAGATATGAAGCGACAGAGGCGGCACAATTTTTCAGAATATAGTTAGAGATACGATCTGGACCAAGGGCTGAGCCTATCTTGAACTTTTTAAGAGCAACGTGACGCCGTGCTCTGAAAACTATGTCATTCATTAGTGACTGAGTGAACACTGACTGAAGTACAAGTTGATGCTTTCAGCCTTGCCTTCCAGATCGTTGCCATAATCTATACCATCCAATGCATCAGGGATAGTGATACTAGGATTTTTCTTGTTTTTGACATATTTCCACGCCTCCTTAGGGTTTCTTTTGAGTTTTTCAGAGAGGGTTCCTTCATACTTGTTTTGTGCCTTGCGCATTTCCTTTGTTATGTTCTGATTTAGTTCTTTCATCTTAGAGTACAGTACAGTTTCTCTCAATTGACAATACCGGCGAAACAAACGGTTCTTTTTGCCTATCAAGGTTCGAAGTTCCCTATTCCTCCACAGTTTATCGTTTCGGCGCTTAGCCAATATGATAAGTGATAAGACGAACGGCCCAGGCCAAAGATAAATTTTTTGTCTTAAAGAGGATCCACGTTGAATTAATATCTAAAGCTGAAATATGCAGCTGGAATTCTGGAACAAAATGCGTCCAGTTCACTCGATAGCGAACCGTAGTCCCCACTTTCATAGAAAAATACTTTCCGTGGTTGTGAACTGCGACGCCGCGTTGCATTACAGTGCACGTTTGCGACAACCACCTCATTATCACTTACACACAAGATTTCGGTCATTGCATAAAAACAAATCTAGCACATTCGCACTTCTAGTACCAAGTCTTTTTGGTGTTTCCACAAACTGCAAATAATGACTGTGCATTGATCATTTCACAAAAAGGTGTATAGAGAAGAGACAGGGTCTCAATTTTGGCTGAAAAGAGACCCATTTTATATTTGGCAGGTTAAAGTTGCCTGCAAGAATAGTGTATATGTTGCTTCAAGGCTCAAAAGGATGTTGCTTAGTTGAAGGAGCTACTGCGCTGTGTTTGAGCCGAGTGGTCTATAAAAGGAACCGAACGTTACACAGCAGCCATCCCGGAGCATAACTTTACACCAAACAGTTTCACATATGTTGCAGTCGACATGAACAGAGACGCTACCAAGAGTATTATGAATAAGGACAAAGACACCTCCACCGTGCACGCTACGATCTTTCCTGCGGGTAACATAATCGGATAGAAAAATTTCACTGTCCATTATTGTATTATCGAGCCAAGACTGTGTTCCGAGGACCACGTGTGGCTTTGTTGTTTCCGAAAGGAGGCAAATTCTATTGTTTTGTTCTTTAGGCTCCGACAATTCACAACGATGCAAACCAAGTCATTTTTATTGACAATTCTTTGTTTGTGCCAAGTAATCTGTAGTGGCTATCTATCCAGCATCGTCACAGTATCTGTAGTGCTGTCTTACATGAAAGTTTGATTAGCCATTTTTAGTTTGTTGAAATGCAGTTTTGAAGTCCCCTCCGCAGTCCTTAGCAAACTTAAGCAACCTTTGTTTTTCTAGGCAAACCTTTTTCCGAGTAGTCTTCACTAATCGAAAACACAGATGCTTTTAATTTAACTTTCCAGCGACTGAGAGTAATCATTGCTTATCTTTAAATGATAGGAACGTCACTATCACGGGCCTTTTTTTTTTTTGTGAGCGTAAAACGCCCTAGCTCTTTCGACAGCAGCAGAAGCAATCTGGACGTTCAATTTTTCAGAGCAAAATGACACAACCCTCTCCTCTGACTGCGAAATTAACTTTCTTTCTTTTATTTAAAGCAAATAAATCAAAGGTCAGAACAAGGAATTAGTGCTATCGACTTTTCGAGAATGACGTCGTTTCTCATTAGTTTTAAAGTTCTATCCCTGGAGGCGCTGGAGGCTTGGATTAGATTCAAAATCACTTTCCAAATGAAGCTCTCAAAACTTATATTGAATGTTACCCGTTGTTTTAGTTTTATTTTGCAATTTTATTAATGAAATGTATTACACTCTTGACACTTGCCATTCGCATGTGCCCGTTCAACTTATGAACTCACTTGTTTTGTTTGTTTGTTTTAGATTCCACTCATTGCTATTTTTGCGCCTATATATGTCTGGGTACTTCGATTTGTTTCGGCTTCTCTCCTAATCATTAATTAAGATATGATCAGTCAACTGAATTTGTCAACGCATCGTGACCTTAAAGGGAACACCGTAACTCTGTTCATCAATTAACATTTTTTTGGAGTTGCTTATGTGCATGCGTAGGCGACTCGGCTGTCCGCCATTTTTGATGGCGCTTAGGGGGCGTATCGTCGCTCAGTAGCTGCCCAGAGGAGGGTGCAGCCCAGCGTTTTTATTGAAACGCAGAGCAATGTTGTTCTGCATTCGTTGGGGACAACAATGTAGGGGTAATAGCTGGTAATACACTTTTAGAAGGTTATTCAAAACGCTTGCTGAGATATCTATAGACCGCGCTGAACGTGTGCCCATTTCAACTCATTTTACTTCCTACTACGCCTCTATGTTTACATGTCGACTCTCAAATTAATAGTCTTTTCAAAACCTGACGAAGCTCTGGTGTCCAATACATGCTCAAATATGTGACCAAACAATGATGGATCCTGACAACTGGCTTAGCAGCTCGCACACTTTTGGAAAGGGTCTATTACTGCGTCTTTATATTATTCTTTTAATGCGTTAGCATTAGAACGTTCGTTCTGACGAACACCCGGCGGTGTCTTTCGTTTGTCAGCGCCGCGGAGAGAGAGAGAGAGAGAGAAGGAGGGCGAGAGTGTGATGCGTGCGACACTCCCATTGGTTCGAAGCGCTGACGTCAGCACGCGTCAACCTCTCCCTTTCTCCCCGGCGGTGACACACTGACAGACACCACCGAATTTTCGTCCAAACGAGCCCTTTCGTTTTCGTCAAAGTCACGCGCACAGCTGGCGCGGAGGCGGAGAGGGGGAGGCGTTGCGCATCACCTCCTAGATAACAAAGCCATAGTGCTGAATGAGATGGCCTCATCAGAGAAGGCCAGCGCTGGACACAGATTGGAAGCGAGGGCTGCGTCAGCGGGCGGCTTCGAGTCAAGTTTCAGCCGAACGTTGACGGAATCGTCGTGTCCAAGCTCTGCCCAGCGTTTGCCTTCTCTGATGGCGCCATCTCATTCAGCACTACGGCCTTGCTATCAGGTGTTGCGCCGCGGCGCGGTGGAATGCAGGCGTGCTCAGTTGCCGCTCTGCCGTCGTCGGTTGTTCTTCACTTTGGGTTTCCGTAGTAGCGGTGCGTGGGCTGTTAAAACGTTGGATGTGGTTTCCACCACGAGTGATATGGATGCAGTTCTTTCCGCGACTGGTATGGATGTGATCAATTCCACGAGTGATATAGACGCTTTACAGCAGCTGTGCATGGGCGCCGCCATAACTGACCTTCAGTTTTTGTTTCCTCTTATTCCGTTCGCTTGACTTCATCATTTCCACAGCAGGACAGGTTATTGCCATTTTAAGTGTTACTGTGTCCTTCCCCCCAGCATAAGCCGTTGTGGAGACTCGTCAATGCCCGCTTCAGTGGCTCGGCATCTCGGTAAGACAAGAGAAGGGCGGCTATGGCGGCTCAATCTGGCGCGTGTGTAAAGCGTCTATAGATGACCATATCCAAGGACGTCGACGCACTCTGACAGGCAGAATATAGAAAAGGGGTGAAAAAAATGAGACATTTACAAATCTCTGTAACGCGAAATTAAAGCGCAGCTCTTGAGGAGGAGGAGGGAAGTGTACGGAGGGGAGGGTATGCCTCTCTTCCTCCTCCCCTTTTCCTCCCCGCCTCTTTCTCTTCCCTCCTCCTCCCCTCCTCCTTTCCTCCTCCTGCCGCTGAATTTGTTCATGAGTGACGTGACGTCATTTTCCCCGCTAAATTTAGCGGGAACTGAATTGGCGTTGAGGTCACATGACCTCAATTTCCCCGCTAAATTTAGCGGGAAAACGTCCCATAGCGCAGCGCGCGCGTTTACGCCGACGCCGTCAGCGACGCCGCTAAATCCGGGAACGGGCGCCTAAGAGCTGCGCTCTAAAATTACAGGAAAATCTATTGGTGTATTCTTAGGGATTGCGTTAGCATGACCCTTGAAAACGCCACACACGTCCCCCTTCGGGAAACGCTAACGCTGACCCCGTAACGACGCGAAAAAAAGGCAGTGAAAAATAGAAGAAGCAAAAGAGGGAGCGAAAAGAGAAAAGAGAAGGGGTCAGCGTTAGTGTTTCTCAAAGAGGAGGTTTGTGGCGTTTCCAAGGGGCATGCTAACGCATTCTCTAAGGATCCAACAATGGATCTTCCTGTGGTTTGTTATACAAGTTTCGAATATCAAAATATTCGATCTGCAGGGATGGTGCCGCCTCCAGCGTCGCAAGCATTTTAATGGCGCTTGCGCTTTGCGCAACGTAAAGCGGCTGGGGCCTTAGCACACGAATACCTGAAAGGATGAAACATCGAGGACAGGGACGGAAAGAAGTCCTGTTTCCGTCCCCGTCCTCGATGTTGAATACCGTTTTCAGAAAAAAAAAAAGAAAAAAAAACTAAATTTATCACGTAAGTTTTTGTCTCTCTGAGTACATATTTAGGCAGTATCGTCGATATATACATGGCTTGCACGTGACGTCATCGCACCATGTTGGTGGTTACTTGTTCTTTCTGAGGAAAACAAATTTGGTGGGGCGAAATATATGCTGCAGGAAATGAGCAGCAATGCCGTCAGCACCGAAAAGGACATTTTTTTTTTTTTTCCCAATCACCCTTCTGAAGCAAGCAGACGACGCGTTTGCTCCGTGACTCCGTCCATCCTATATCTATAAACACCCGTGCCCGCACAAAAGGAGGACTTCTGTTCGTTCAACGCACAATGCGCATGCGTGTGGGGAAAGCGCCTTTCGTCCCACTAAAGCCCATCCTCATTACAAGCGTCCCCATTCCCATTGTCCTTCTCACGTATATACGTGAACGCAGAACAAAAATGCGCGCATTCAGACTCATTCCAGACATTATCCCTATGCCATTTTCGTCCTGCGTCTGGCATCATCGCAATTATTAAATAAAAATTAAAGATTACGAGTCCATTTTTTGTTGTTGTTTATTTTAACAAAAAAATTTTTTTTTAGGGTGAGTGAAGCGGACATTGTGCCACCTCTGTCCCGTGTGCGATGAACTCATCACAACTCTACTTCGATCGGACGAATCAAGCAGTACCAAAAGTGCATCGTCACGGTTCGGCGAATCTTCGAACTTTAGCGAAATTTCGACGAAGTTTCGAATTCCGCTAGAAGGTGGTTCGCAGTTCTGCGTTCGAGTCTGATCGAGTACGTCGTGATCTGGTGTGCCCGCTTATGCGGACGAGATACCGCCCTGGCGCCATTGACCGGCTACGTAGACCCGAAACACGTCTCATCTCTGCGCTTCGTCGTTTCACCCTGAACTTAAAATATTTTTGAAAGCGTTAACGTGTTCCTGTTTTCTAATAAATCCGTTAACATCCTAAAAAGACATTTGCCGGGAAATTGTTGCTCATTTCGGATGCACCGAAAAACTCAGAATTGCGAGGTTACCATGAAGAAGAAAAAAAGAAAGAAGGCGGTAATTCGTCAGAGCACGGGGTCGGTGGTCCCCAGGACAGGACACTTCGTTTGTCTCTTAAATCTCGAATTATCGATCAAAAGGGGTTTGCAGCGTATCCCGTCAATGTTTTGTTCGGGACAGCGGGTCATTGCACTTCTGAGTCACGGCGAAATACTGATTTAGTTTCCAATTTGGACCATATTATTTGTGCTGCTTAGAGAAGGAGGGACTCCTGTTCTTATAAGGAAGGAGATTTGGAGCTTTTACGCTTTCCAGCGACTGCGTTCAGGTGTTTAGGGGCAGTAAAGTACCGAAGTTCATTCGAGCAACACTCGATTCCCCGCTGTGTCGTGCGACAGTAAGTATGTAGAATAAAAGTGGTGGCAATGCCAAATAAAGAAATATTATTTGATACAAGTGCATTCAAGGTATGGTTGTACTTATTTTTTTTTTTTTTTAATTGGGTAACAGCAAAATGAAACTCCGAATTTCTGACGATTGGGAATCTAGCGAAAATAAATTCCGATAACCCCCCATTTATTGCTAAAGAACATTGAAAACGCGAAGCCCTCGAGTACGTTGCAACTCAAGAAGAGCAGGAGACGGCGCCCTTCCCTCTTTCCACATTAGCATTTCCACATATGGTGCGTCGATTTGATCTGGCAATTACTGCGGAACCTAGTTGTCCGCAGGGCTAGCTGAATGCTGGCGCCAATGTGTGTTCCGGTGTTCTGCCCTCTCGCCGTAAGCGGTCACAAGAGATCCCAACGGACCATACACAAACGTAAATGTGGGAACCAGACTTTTCACGGCGTGACCCAACTTCCAAAAACCAATTGAGAAAATGTTATTTATAAAATAGACAGGTTTAAATATAAAAAAAAATGGACGTACGTGCAGGGGCAACGAACCCTCACGAGCATCGCAAGCTTTTTTCCGGTGCCCCCGGCCCGAGTTCGTTGCTCGAAATGAAGTTCAAATAAATAACGTTTCCCCGTAGCGAGTGCGCAAAGCCCTCGTGGTCCCAAACTGGGTCGAATCCCGACCCGTGCCAGTTGGAATTCCGATGAGCATCGTACCGACGTGCGGTCGCCTATCCCTACCACGTGGTGCACCTTAAAGACCCCGGGCTAGCAGTCGAGCTGCACCGACTACATTTCTCATCTACAGCGAATAACAACGTCGTCAAAAACTCCGGCACACTCCTACACTCCCGCTGTCTACCCATCTAAAGCCGCAGACGGATTGCTCCTACATCGGACAAAAGACACGGCGATGTTCCGTACAGATATGACGACAGTATGATCTACGGTTCGAACATCTCAACAGACAGTTTTCGTATGACCCACGTCGTACGAGGAACGCCGCGGACGGTGTGTGCGAACTGTCTTTTTTGTACGGACCATTAGCAGCGTAATGGAAGAATCCGAACAGTACCTTTCTCGGGTGATGGCAGCCGAAGCAGCCTCGATTCAGGCAGTCGACCACCACGGTGCCCCGAGGAACCGGCGAGGCGAAGGGGGGCGGCCCACAGGGGGGCGGGGTGCGTCGTCTGCTTCGGACACCGCCGAGAGAAGGGGCGCAACGTGACAACACGCGGGGGTTCGGGCGAGCGCGTCGGGGAGATGCTCCCGTCAACGAGCAAACCGAATTGTGCCGCTTCCCGAGAGCCCGATCCCGAGCCGCGTCTTCCGCTGGGATCTCCTGGCGCCGGCTGGCGAGGAAGCGGGGCAACCGGCGAGTCCGCGGCCACGTGCCGTAGAGTTCAGGGAACTCAGTTGGCCGGGTCCTCGTGGTGTAGTAGAACGTAGTAGCGGTAGAAGTAGTGGTGGTAGTAGTAGTAGTACGTGGTAGGGTACCCTGCGAGTGCCGTGTGCTATCGAAAGTTGGGCGAGTTGGTTGAACATGGTTACGAAGAGTGAACAGCGTCAAAAAAAAAAAAAACGGAGGAGAGGAGGACGGGGTGGTACATAGACGGAGCGCTGACTTTCAACCAAAATTTAAAAAAAAAAAAAGAAAATCACAATTTTCTAAATTGCATAAGTCATATTTATTTAATTTAAATCAGTGTAGCCAGAAAATAGTGATTGTTTACACATAGGTGTATTTTTCTTAAGGGCAGATTAATTGATCAATTCGTCCGATCACTGACAACAATCCAGAAGAAATAATTACTGTAAATGTAAAGCACACTTTAATTCACAACTTCTTATGGCTGCGGTCCCCGCCATTCTAGAATAAAAACAGCCTGTTGGTTTATAGTTAGTTAAAAAAAAAAAAAAAACTTCTGCTTTCGAGTTTTGACATTATTGCAGTAGGATATTACTTTCCTAGTTTTGGTTTATTTCTTTTGAATTCTGATCTTGTTGCAATAGGACGTAGCTGACGAACAGAATGGAAAGCTGAAATCAGGCTCGACGCTCCGATTTGCTCAGAAGAGCACTAGGTTTTGCTCGTGTTCGACCTTCTTTTTTTCTTGATTTGAATACAAAATAAATGCACATTGTAAACATCGTATAAAAATATGTTCGAAAATATTTTCTGGGAAAGATTTCATATAAATCATGGCAGAACTGGTCTAATTTAAATCGCGACTTAAATCATAATTTCAATTATATTGATTTTTATTCTCCACCTTGCGCTGACTTCCAACCGATTTATCTTATGTACTACTATAGTCGGTTGCAAGCTAAGAAAAAACCGGAAATGCCTCTCAGAGGAAAATGTATTCCTACGCCGAGAAACGCCAGCCAATCGTTTTCATGACGTCACGATTCCGTGGACCAATCGCGATCCTTTTGAAAAAAAAAAAAAAAAAAGCTCAACATGGCTGCTGGCCTTAGCAACGCGACGCTAGTTTCTCGTGACAATTATTCTGCTTTTTTGCACCGTGTTTTACGCACCGCTGGCCGCTGTTCAAACCCGACCTCGCTTGTGCTTCTTTAAGAACCGCTTTGGTGTCGCCGGTAAGGCTGCACCAGGCTGATTCGTCCAAGAAGAATCAGGGGAATCGTTTTCCGATGTCACCTCAGTGGGATCCATGACGGAAGACAAAGAGAGCGGGGCGCGGTGGTGGTGTCGATGACTTGGGAGGGTGCCGATTTGTCAAACCCGAAAAGTATAATTATTCTTGTTTTCTATTCATCCAACAAAATAAAGGCACACATTTCGTGCGCAAAAAAGCCCACAAAACTAAGTAAATCACTAAATATTTATTATTTGCAGGAACTATAAGTGCTCTGTTATTTATAATTTTGGCGAGAGAAAGGTTGGTTTCGTTTTCGCCGCTTTCCCTCAATCGAAGGCGCTGGAAGACGGTATGTTAGACAGTATCTTGGACAGAAAATGAATTGGGAAGACGGTACATTGGACATGACTTTCTTTCTTTACTAAACAGATACTTCGTTGACAAAAACGTATTCTAACTTATTTAAACGTCCCGAATGAATTAAATAAATATTGTAGTAGTTTAAGACACGTTTACTGGAGGAAGAAAAAGCAACGTTGCTAGCGAACTACTTTCTTGACGGCGGAGGCACTTCAGATGGGCGCAATGCGCTTGTGGGTGGTGCTAAAGGATTGTTCTTAGGTTGCATCCGACTATACTAAAATCGACGCCTCCAAAAGCATCAAAATTTCCTTCTTTTTTTTTTTTTCAGGAAGTTTTTGATTGCTTGAGGTTGCGCCACTTTGTCTCTGTATTTATTTTTATCGAGATTTGGAGCGTCGAGAGTTGTGGAAGTCGCATCATCTTGGTGAATTTTTCTTGAACCGTGAAAAACCAGCACGCTTCGTATGTGCGATGACTCTCCTATCGACACATGAAGGACACGCGTGCCGACGGAAGTAAGGACGGTTTATGGTATACCTTTCGTGCGCGTCTTGCCTACATCTCAAAAGCTGCCTCTGAGCAACGTGCAGTTGTTTAGAAAACGGAGGTTGAGAAACTGTTTTCCTCGCGCGACTGCTCGCGCAGGCAAGCACAGCGTATTAGCGGCGAGAAGTTTTGGTGGCGCCCTCTTGTGGTTCCCCCTTGTGACGTCATTACCTTGCAAACAACAAGTTCGATGGTGTTTGTTATTAGCATGGTGGAAGCTTGAAATCATTGCGCTCTCAAAGGAACACTGCCAACACCGTCAAAATTAAAGTTCTTTCATTCCTCTTATTTCCGTCGATGATAAATCCCCTTTCCGACGTCATAGTCAGCGTTCGGCCAATCGTGGAAGGCCGACCACAGCGACGCTTTCGGTCGCGCACGAATATCCATCGATACAGAAGATCCAACGAGTCTAAAGATCCAATTGGTCACGTGACAGGCGAGACGGAATATCCATCGAGGCGAAATGTCCAATTGAGACGGAATGCCGAAAGAGTCTTTCAACCCAACGAGAAGGAAGACCCAACCAGGTCGGAATGTCCACTGACTCTGGATACCTAATATGGCAACCGTGGAGACGTAGAATATTACTGTGCTGTGCAGAGTGACAAGCTAGAACCTAAAGTAACAGTATGGTAAAAATATGCAGTTCGTAGTTTAGTAGATATGTTTCTGAGGAGACTTTGCTTTCTTGTGAATAAACGAGCGGTGAGGAAAAGCATTCCTGAAATAAAGTGTACCTGGGAAATCCTCGTACTTTTGTGACGGATTTGAAATAAACGTCCCTGGTGCATTGGCCTCTCAGAGAGAACGGCTGGCTTGGGCAAATGCAGTGGTGCTTTCTAAGCATCTGTGTCCTCGAACATCGCCCGGATTTCTTATTTGGCGCATTTCATGCGTATGCTCAAGTTCAAGGTATTACTGGCGAATACCGTATAAAGGATGCGAATTTTCACGCGTTTTCATCACCGGAAAAAAGTGATTAGTGTTAGCAATCCTGAACGCTCGCAACGTCTATCTGATCACGAAATCATATTTCTAGGTTTCTATATCGCTGCTAAGATTACATCGTCTTTTATAACCGTAGAAAATGCGTGTGGCGAGATTTGTACTATTGGCAAAGTCGTGTATTAGAGTCGTGATCGTCCAAGACGGCGTACTGCATCTTTTTCTTTTCTTTTTTTCATCCACCGTACCCTGCAAGCCTATCATGAAAAAAAATAATAATAGAGCTTTAGGCTATAGAAAACTGTCTGTCTATATTCTGTTACGGCATTGAGTGGCAGTGCGTCCCCTTTTTAGAGGCACCGCTGAAACAGCTGACGGCGGCGTAGAAGCGGTCACCGTGCTGACGACCCGCTGCGCTTGTTGCAGTGGTTGCAGACGTGTGTACGCGCGGCGCAGGGCGGTCGTTCCGGTCGCTCTGGTTGCAACGGACGCAGCGCGCTCGTTGTAGATGTCTGAACCAGCCTTTACAGTTTTTTCAGCAGTCGTTTAGTGACGCATAAAAGGAATAAATATTTCATGTTTTCCGTCGACCGCGTTGTCCTCTATTGAAGACGTGGAGAAAGGTGCCGCATGACGAAAGGTGAAGCAATATAACTCCACGAAGCTTCGTCAGTTTACAGTTTTTTCTTGAAGCCTTCTTTTTTTGTCAGAAAATTCATTAATAAAACGATAACCTGCACAAAACATCTTTTTAAAATAGATATTGAGTATTTGTGCAGTTGAGAATCTGCAAAGTTGTACGTCTTTTTTTTTTTTCAGTAGTTGTAGACGTTTTGCAAAGTTAGAGAAGTTTAACCTGCTTTCTAGAATCCGCCTGAGTGACCAAGATTTTTTTAACAAATATGAAGACCTATCAGCTTGAAATACGTAAACAATGCGGAACGCATTGCTCAAATCAGGTAGCCAGAGGAATGAGACTGTATGCCGCTGTGCGTACGATATCCACTTGGCCACGTGGCGGGCGAGACGTAATATCCATCGAGAAAGAATATCCGATTGAGACGGAATGTCCAATGAGTCTGAATATCCAACGAGACAGAAGCTCCAACCAGTCTTGAATGTCCAATGTGTCTGAACATCCAACGCTCCTGAGTATCCACTAGTGGATCTTTTGAATCGTTGGATCTTTCGACTCGTTGGATAATCAGGCTCTAAATCGTAGCCGAGGAGTGGCATCACACCTTGCGAAACGGAGAGAAATAATCTTTATTTTCCCCCTAATCAAGAAAGCACCCAATTTTTATGTTTGGCAAAGCCCAAAACAGAGAAAGAAATAAAAAAATATCGATGTTTTATTTTCTTAATTTTTTTTTTTTTTCTACGGTACTTATTGAACGGTTACCTCTCGCCTGTCTCTGGCGTATTTTAAACGATATGCCTCAAAATATACCTACCTAAAACGTGCAACTTTGTATGAGTCGGTCTTGCCGGGTAGTTGGAGGTTTTTGCCGATTTCAGCGGAATCCTCCACCAGCGGTCTGACCAAACAGAAACCTAAACCTTACCAGGAGAACATCATTGACAGAAGGGTCGAAGATTAGCAACTCGCTGACACCCCCCCCCCCCTCTTTTTTTTTTTTTTTTTTTCTGAACCACTCTTTTTTTTTCTTTTTTTTTTCTTTTTTTTTTTTAATAAAATATAAAATTCGGAAGCGCCAGCCTTATGAACGACCAACTCCAACGCATAAGGGTCTACTAAACTCGAACGTCTGCTACCGATTCAAGTGAGCGCTTCGACGCACGCTTTAAAGTGCTAACGCGAGCAGTTCTGACAGCCCTATAATTTTACGAAAACACCATCTGCCGTAACTTTTTATTATCTCTTACTTTCTCAACGATTAATTTTGTAATCTCGGGAGTTTAAACTTATTTCTCGAGCGACACGCTATGTACGAAGATCTTTTGCTGCCTCGAGCTTTTTCCTTGCGGCCCCTCTGTGGTCTATGTCACGTCTGTTCCTTCCTTCTGTAAGCACATCATACATCTGGTGGACAGCGTACCGTCCGGTCGCGCCCCTGCGAGCTCCATGAAGCATGTGAAGTGTGTGAGCATTATGACATGCAGGACCCTCATACGAGGAACGCTTCAAGCAGTGTCCGCAGACGATCTTTTGTGCGATGGATTAGCAGTCGGACCATGGCTTTAGCGCCCGACGTCTCTGTCTGTCTTCTGGGCGTCGATCGAGCGAGTTCCGAAGCAAACATATATCTGCAACGGGCGAGAAAGCCCGAGGGACGTCGGTCCGGCGTGGGATGTCCGAAATGGAGGCACGGCGACGCTCCGATGGCGGCCGCGAAGGCGGGCTATGGAGTGGCTCCTTCGAGAGCCGAGCTCTGGAACAGCGCACGCCAACTGGGACATGTGGACACAAGAGCCCTTAACGAGTGGACACAGGGCGCGGTGGGGCCTCGCCCCCAAAGCCCCGATTGCGTCAATACGGGTTATGGGCGCAAACCCGCACGAACGCGGCTGGTCCAGATTCTCTGTCGGACAAAATTAAAAACGAATCTGGTCACGTGGACTTTCAGGTCGGCTGACCAGTCACTGGCGGAACGCTAAAGGCTATCTAGCGATTTGTGTTTGCTGAGACGGGAGTTTTTTTTTTTTTTTTTTTTTTTTCGGCATACATGGGTGTTGATAACAATAAGTAAATAAACAGCAGTTATTTTTTTACTTTTACACGCAGCCTTACTAGAGTGTGCTGAATGGGAAAGTGTGTTCAGGAAGACCAGACTCCTACGAGAGTCTGTGGAACGTTGAATGCAGAAGGAAATGACCTCGCTGTCGTCAATTTGTATCGGGATCTGGCATATGACTCATATCGCTGTTGTGACGGCGGCGTTTTCGAGCGTCAAGGCTCGCCGATAACCGGATATAAAAACGCGGCTTTGAGCGATGATAATCATGCGCGTTGAGCGTAGAAGAGCACGAATAAAGCGCCTCTGCGCGTTGATTTCTGCAATGTCATCGAGCGATGGCCAGTTTACAAGCAGACGCGAAAGGTGGCGAAACTGTCGCATCCACGCCAAACGCCTCGACGGACTCGCGGTGTCCGTAACACACCCCTTATTTTAGTAAACTTTGACGTTATTATTTCTTCAGACTTTTTTATATTTGTTGCTACGAAGTTTGTCTGGGTGCCACCAATTCGTACAAGTGCGCAATCAGCTCGGTGGCAGTCGTTTTGATTCCTGCGATTGACAAGACCATGCCCGGCGTTCCACGGGTGTAAAAGTAAGCGCAGTACTGGCAGTACCACCTCAAGGAAAGTGTCTCCAGTTCGAACTGGTCTGCGGGCCTGGCAGGACCATGCTCGTCAGCGCGTCTATATTTCTCGTACTCTCAACAGGAATGTGCAAAGCAGAATCGACGCTTCGCCACTGTGAGTACAGAAGGATTCCTTTGTTTGTGTGTTCACGTGGGAATATAGACACTTTAAATGCTTGCAAACAGCGTCAGTTTCTTTAGTTCCATCAGCCTTTCACCTATTCTTCCTGATCAATTCGGGAAGTTGTCGTGTGGGAAGGTGTATGTGGGTCAGACTGGCCGGTGTGTGAACATAAGATTGCGAGAGCATGCACTGTCCGTTAAGTCTTCACCGGCGGGACATCTTGCTCTACACGTACGAGACTGCAAGTGCACTCCTCTATTCCATCGAACACAAATTCTAAGGAAGTTCAGTGATCAAAGAACAAGAGAACTTTATGAGGCGCAAGTCATAGCAGCTAAAGGGGATACATGCATCAGTGCACCGTCGGTAGCCTTATCGGCGAAAGAATTGCACTACTTATATATATTTTGTGTGAGAACTTCGTTTAACTAGATTAATTTTCAGAGTCCTCTTCTTCCTCTTTTTTTTCTGTCTTTCATGTAATTGGAGTAGGTTTTCATTTAAATTTTTTTAGTGTAAATGTTTTTTTTAATTTTCACCGTACTTTATATTTTATTTTTTTTAATTTTGAAGTCAAAAATAATTGTAGCTCTCTTTCGTTTGGGTTAGTCTTCTTTTTTCGTTTCGTATATGTCCTTGCACTTCTGCTTTGTCTTCCTTTTATTCTTCACTAAATATCAGTTGTGAGTCAGCGCCTGTCCGTGTCTGTGTCTTCTACTTGTCCTCGTCTTTAGCGCTACTTTTAATTTTCGTAATGTATAACCAACTAGCCCGTCACATGATTCTTGTGTAAAACAGAAGTTAGAGATTTGGAGGTACCCTTGGCTTTGGCGTTGAACACGATAGAAATTAGTGCTGTATCGACCAACACATTGTTTACAAACAAGCCCGCGTCTGCCCACCAGGCGAGGACACTGCGCGCGCGCAGAAACCAGATTCGGCCTAGGTTAATCACCTGCGCATGCCCAGTGCTGACAGCAGCGCCACCGCAGCGGCGTGACGTCAGAGAGTTGAGTTGGTCTTTCCACTTGAGCGGAGCGAACGGTGGAGAGAAGGTCGCCTCCTCTCCAGCGTTCGCTCTACTAAAGTGGAGAGAGGTGGGAGGAGCTTCCACTCCGTTCTTGACCTGTCACCGACGATAGCATAGTTTACTGATTCATCGAGCAAAAATATGTAAAATATTTTGTTACAGATTATAATAGCGGTGTTTTCGTGTCCTTTGATTTTGAACTGAGAGTGGTGCTGAAAAATGTTACAGTGACCGCCTTGTATAGTTTTTAAACGAACAATTGTGAGCCTGCTGCAGACCTGTTAAAAAAATGTTAACATAATCGCATTACTCGGCTAATTTATTACTTTAAAGGCCCGTTCCCACTCTTGCAACCGAGTACGACCGAGAGAGACGAGACCTGTTAAAACCTCTTAAAATTTCTTAGGATGAGAGAACACACTGGCACGGTGGCGCCATCTATACGGTGACCCTGGAAGTGCATTTCACACGAGGGAAGGTTTTGCGGGATTTCCGAGGTCAAATGTGCGTAATACCTATAAGAGAGGCTAATTTATAACGTTGACAAAAGTTTCTCGAGCCAAGAAAGAAAGGACAATACGCGAGAAAAATAGAAAATATGCCGGACCGCCAAGTTTACACTGCTACCCAATAGATGGCGCCAGTGTGTCCTCTCGTTCCAAGGCACCCGGTTCTAAGAGGTCGTAAGTGTGCGAACGGGCCTTAAAGGGGTACTCCGGCGATTTTTTCATGGTCGCTGATTTGCTTTAAAATTGGCTCAACACACCGATAGACATGGCTCTACGAGTTCCCCAAGTATTGTGTGAAAAGAAAAAAAATTCGCGAAGTTATTGAATTTTCAAATTTCGTTTTCATCGTGTTTCTCAAAGTGGGAGCCCCTACTGGCAACATTGATGTGTGACGACAGATATGGTACAAAGGGGGCAGTAAGCCATGTTCCCAACTGATTACAAGACGTTTGATGGTGGGAAAAGAATGTTTGGTAACTGATTCACTGAGAAGCACGCAAAAAGCACTTAACATACTCTGCTTAAGACTACATGCACGACCTGAAAGTCTTTACCATATGTGACGTCACACCCCTGAAGAGCGCGCGAAAATTTGAATGCTGGTTTCGGCATCAACTTCATTTACGGTTTTCTCAATTGCTATTTTGAATTTGGAGAAAATAAATAGCATACCGTGACGACTGAAGTCCGGGTAGTCAGAAAATGCAATTTGTTTAGGTAGCTCAAAAAACGGCCGGAGCACCCCTTTAAGGTTTTCATGCATTCAAGACAGTTAATCGATCGTTGAATTAATACTGGTTAATTAACTAAGCTTTTTTAATTCACTTTTTCATTAGTTAAAATAAACATGTGGCATTAATTAGAAACTTGCTGCTAATAATTGATAACCACTGAAATACCAATTCTAGGACGACTTGGTGCACCTGAAAAACGCGGTGGTGCGCCAAAGTTACCCCCAAAGTTACCGAAGGTAGCGATGTTCCCCATCGCGGATGATTAGATTATTATCCGCGTTTCCCCCTGCTAGCTTTGCACGTACTGCGCGTGTGGTAACTTTGGTGCACCCTCGCGTTTCCCACGTGCTTCAAGTCATTCTAGACTTGCATATATATAAGTGATTAAAACCACGATTCCATGGATTAAAACCATGGATTTCTGATTAAAACCATATTATGATACTGCTTCACAGCGCACAAGATCAGTAATTTCACGCACACAAAGGAAGAATACTCTATGTTTATTTTAACTAATTAAAATTAAGACGTTTTAGTTGATTAGGTATCGCTAAGATTTGCCGCCTATATAATGTCCCCCTGGCCGTATAACTCACCGCCACAAACCGTATTAGTGTATCTTTTATGGATTTTTTTTTTCTAAAAAATTTGTTCGAATCAAAATGGAACACCCAGTATATATATTGCTGCTACGTATTCTTCAAACATAGCGGATACAATGGACCTTTTGTAGAAATACGAGGTGCGCATGCGCGGAGTATTTCATGCGCCTGGGTTCGAGAGTATCTAGTTCCAAACAATCCGCCATCTTGCATTTCTCGCCTTTGAGCGGTTTCGTCGGTTTCGTTGTGTCGACCTCGGGGCGGAAGATTACGCCCGATGGGGACAAAGGTGAGCTTGGGGGAGGGAGCCGTATCTAGGTCACATCGCCTCAATGGGTGAACAGGATGTAGCTGACGTTTTGGGTGTGGAACGGGTGGGAGAGGCCTTGGGCGCGCGTTGTTTTCCAGTCACCTAGTCTCAAACCGATTCGCGTGTCTAGGTGGCAGCACATATTCGCCAAGAGGTCCATTCATGCGCAGAAGTGTATGAATACACGTTTGCAAGTCCGGCTTCAGGGCGCTGCCGTCTTGTTCGGGTGGGGTGCACTTGGACGCGTCATGATCCGATTACGAAGTCTTGCTAAAGCGTCGCAATCGGACTATGGCCGCGCCCAAGAGCGCACCTCACTGAGCAAGATGGAGGCGCCCTGAGACCGAACTTGCAAACGTGTATATAAGTGCACACATCCATACTGCGCGTTTCTGCGTTAATACGAGCTACTTTTGTGCTTCCATTTTGGAGAGCTGTGTGCACTATATTTTGCGAATTGTTACGTATGCGTATGTGGTGGCGGTGTTACGCGCGATGGTGCACATGAGCCTCTGTTTGCAAGCTGAAGACTGCTTCGCTTGTCTCTCTTCTACAGAATGTGTACCGAAATGTGTTTTCCCTTCTGGCATCTTTGGCTAAGGTACGTTTAAATAAAAAATAATAGTAATGAATACACTTGCTCAAGGTGCAAAAGGCAAAGAGGCCTACACTCGCCACATTTTGCGAGAGGGCCATAGATCAAGAACTACTGGCATTCTCTCTAACAGCTGATCCTGATCCTCCCACGACGGTATCGCCCTTTCTCGAGCGGAGCTTCGGCGTCGCGACCGTGGTCGTGTCGCTCATCAATGTGGGCTTGAGGTTGTCTCAAAGCCTGGGCCTCCTCTGGCTGTTCCTGACTCAGGCGGTCCCGTCGCTGGCTGTCCCGCTGTCGCCGTGGCTCTTCAACGGCATGTCTCTGGTAGCCGCCCGCGGAGCGGAAGGACCCCGAACCTTCGCGTCCTCGCCCAGTCTCACCGACCTTCCGTTCGCACTGCTGGGCATCGGAGAGGACGGCTGCCGGCGGAGGTTCATGTGCGAGCTGGCCGTGTGGCTCACGAACCGGCATCCGCTCCTCGTTTCCTTCTTCCGACATCTCAGGTAAACACGCGTTTTCTAGTGTCGATTTTCATCGCGCGCTTTTTAACCTTCTTTTAAGCGCGAAACACATCTACGACGAAACCGTCCGATCCGACGTCCGATGATACTCCGATCACGCAATACGACGGTCGGAGGCGAGGGTTTTCAACGCACTCCGGTGCTACGAAAGCCCTCGCCCCCCCAAGGTCATTCCGGCAGTCCGCACGTCGGATCGGACGGTTTCGTCGTACATGTGTTTCGCGCTTTACGGCTCCGTCTTTTGACTAGCAGGCGTTGCGAACATCCCGTTCGCACGAGCAGGCTGGCTGGGGAACTTGCCGCTACAGTTTTCCGTTCTTAGGGGCCGTCGATTTTGCTGGAGACGCCAGTACCCTATGCGGAGCGCAAGTTCGTCTGCTTCTTTCGCAGGGGTTGTGGGGTGACGTCAAAACGCCGAGCTCTGATTGGCTCTGATTAAAGGATAGTGGGTAGACTTCGAGGCAGCTTGCTTTGAGCTCTATCCACTATCCTTCAATCAGAAGCAATCAAAGCTCGGCATTCTGACGTCATCAAAACCCCTGCGAAAGAAGCAGACGAACTTGCGCTCCGCATTCCTCCTGCTGACAGTGCGGTTCGCTGGACTACTCATACGCCACGTGATCATGCACTCCCCCACACGCAGAGGGGAGAATCAGGGGATGAAAAGAAAGGGGTTGATTCGTCCGGTGAGCCCGTAGCTCTCACCGCACTGTCAACTGAGGGGTGAACGGAATATAGGCAGTTTACCGTGCAAAAACACGGTAAGCCGCAGTCACGTATCATCGTACAAAAGACATGTAATGCAGACAAGTAGACAGTGTGAGCCTCACGCATGCTCAAAAATGGTGAAGAACATGCCTGGAAACATTTTATTAGGACCAATGGCAGAGGACCGCCATACGAGGAAAAGACCCGCCTCAGACTGTGTCTTCAGACTGTCTGTTATAGGATGTATTAGCAGAGCGACCGCGGCTCTGTCCGCTAAACCCGAGGCACAAATGCCGAAAAGCTGCGCGCTTCGCACGCAATGAATTCTGGGAACGTCCTGTATGGTCGTCCTTGCCTCCGGGCCATGCAGCATCTACCGTGGGACACTGCCCTTACTCGCTCGCTTGGACTTTCTTTGTCGTGTCCGAGGTCGCCTCGGTGCCGATGAGGGCGCTGCAAGTTTTGCAAAAGATCTATTCAGCGCATGTGTGTCATCTGCATTCCTCTCTTTTTTTATGTTATTTGGTTCACTGTTTATCACCACGTTCTAACGCTGAGAACATCTTATTCTAAAGCGTTTATTTTTTTTATTTGATGTGTTACGCGTTTTTGTTAAAACGCTCAAAATGCGTATTTTGACGTTGGATCTGAAGTGTCATGATTTGTATCGCTGATATGTGTACGTTGTATTGTACTATGCATGCTTCGCGAAGTGAGTTTTATGTATAAATTGTCGTTCTCCGAACTATGCTTATTGACGTTTTATTTGTTTTCAGCGAAAAGCTGCCGCCGCTCAACAAGTACGCCGAGGTGTTTTCGCGCAGTATTCGAGATCCCTCCTGTGAAAGTTTCCAAGGACTCTGCTCTTATTCTCCGGCTCGGAAGTTTCTCAGCATACGTTTGGGCAAACCGTGGCGTTCCCCTTCACCATAATTGCTACGACTTATTTTTATAGACTCGACAATCATTTTAGAATTCTAGCTTCTTATAAGGGCTTATTGTTTTTCATTATCTCTCGAATCATCAATAAAAAAATATTTTCTGACTAGCTCTTGACTTTCATTTTTATACCTTGTCTATACAGACCCGCAAAAAATAAATTTATATCATTAATTACTCGCAGAGAAATATATTTTATATTCTAAATATAAAAAAAGTGTTGGGAATGAAGTTGCTCAGGTGAAAGCGCGGTAGTGTATTTTACGATTTAAAAAATAAAACAGCGCAAGGAAACGAACAAGAAAATAGAAGGCGTCTACCTTCTTGTTCGTCTACCTTCTTTTTCTTGTCCGTGTCCTTGCACTGTTTTAATTTTTAATAATGAAATACCAACTAGCTCAAACTTTTACGCTAGTGTATTTTACATCAAGAGATACTCAATAATTATTGAACTTTGCTAACGTGCGTAACACACACACACAAAAAAAAATAAAGAGCAGAGGAGCATCACTGCGAAGAAAATGAAAGGGAGGTATTTATGATTTCGAAACAAAATTGCATGAGGAGCTGAACAGCCCTGCGTGGGAATCACTCACGCTTGCTCCAAAGCTCGAAGAAATTAGCAATGACTGCTTTGGCGCAGCGCGCAAGCATGACTGTCACATGTCTGACAGACAGTGTCCAGAAGACTTTCTGCAACAAAAAAAAATAAAAAATCGAAAATAAAAGGAATATTGCGTTCCCGTCCGGCCGCCTTACAGAAAAGCAAGTTGACCCACTTCGCTTTGTTCCCGACCTTCGAAGTCTCCTTGAACAATCAAATATGAACCCTCTCTCTTCCAGCGCTTCCCCTCCCAAGATAAGGTTTTCCGGTTTTTCCGAAAGATAAACGGCTGGTCTTGGCCATTCGCCTAACGAAAGAATACTGACAGTCTATTTGATCTTCTCGCGTTTGTGAATTCCGGGATCGGGTGTTCGAGCGAGGGGCCACTGACAACTCTGTTCGTTCTCTGGCTTGGCTGCTGCCCGTGGTGTGTCATCGGCCCGTCAGCGGCCCGTCAGCGGCTCAGTGTTCCCATTGGCACGATGTGGTCAAGCGCTCTACCGCCAACGATGCTTTTGTCGATCTTTACCAACATGGCGTTCGGTGAGTCTCACCTTTCCTTGCTCAATGTAATCGAAGATCAGATTTCTGTGGCGTTTGAAAAGCGTATATCGATTGAACTTTTCAGTTCAACGGCAGTCTGAAGAACTTTCCAACTCGGCTTTTGATAATGTGCGTAGGCGGTTTGCTCCAGGACAAACAGCCAACTTTAGTTAAGCCGCAACGTTACCTGCATTAAAAGTTGCGAAGGATCTCTGAACTTTTCAAATGAACTGTATGGTTTTCCGCGGTGCATTCTGCATAAGCGGCGCAGAAATAGTACTGCTGCAGACGCGCCTTTCTTGATTAATAAGATCAGATAATATAAAAGAGCGAATACACCAATCTCACCAGCCAGTTCGTCTACGACGCTGCTGCAGTGATGCATCGGGGGAACTTTAGACCGCGCGTACCATAACCTCACTGGGGCTCTAGTCTGCACGTGCGGAGCAGGAGGCGACATCTTGTGCACTTCCGCCCACCTCCTTTTGGACTAAAGTTGTGGCGGCGTCGGGCATGCGCTGATTGCTTGCACTGCTTTTGTTTCCGCAATGCTAAATGTTGGTTTGCTATTCCGATGGGATAGGCTTGTTCGCCCGCTTTCATTAGCTCATTTACTACGCTGAAGTCGCCCCCCCTCAGATCATTTACCGTATATATACGTTCTTGAAGCCCGGAAAGCTTCTGAGTGGCAGCAGCGGCCATTTTGTGAAGAGACCTTGAAACGTCTCTCCAGGATACGTCGGTTTCTACGTTGAAACTTCTAATAAATATATTTTCAGGTTCTCAGACCATAACCTAGTTTTCTGTATGGAAACAGGGTTGCGACTTTGGGTCAGAGGCATATGGGAGGGTGTTACAATTTGTTTTTCTGGCCCGCCTGTCTCAAGCTGTGCTAGTTAGTTTTACTTTATTCAATTTTCCTTTGATTATTTGCACCAATCTACTAGCCTCCTCTTTGTGACCGCAATCCTTTTCTGCTCCGTTCAAGGCATCTTAGATCCTGTGCGTTTTTACCTGGTAACGCTACTCGCGGAGTTGAATTTGAACGGTAATGGGGGAGGAGTACTGAGAGGCCATTTCAGACAAAAAAAAAAGAAAAAGAAATAATAAATTATAATATTTTGGAGAATGGTGCAGAAGAGGAAGTTTAAACCATTGAGTGAGTGGACAGAGCAGAGGACGCTTATGGTGAATTCGGGTGGTCGCCTCTCGCCTCTGACCTCGATTCAGCAGAGCGCCCCTTCCTCGCCGCCAGAGCTACTCGGGATCCTTTTCAGCCGATCACAACTGCTGGCTTCAGAGCGTCCCGAGATTCTCAGACCAGTCACGGAATTAAAATTTCTTGACATTGGTAATGCATTAAAAACAACACGATCTTACAGCGTACAGTGGACGATTGAGCAAAATTTACGCTCGCAATGTGATAAAATAACGGCTGTGACGTAAATTGTTTTACGCATCGGCATGTAAAAAAAAAAAAAAGAAAACAGCAGTATGCGATTTGCCGCGCTTGATTTTTGCAGAACGGAACGAAAGCCAACGCTTGGAAACAGTTGTCCACTCATCGCGTTTTCGACAGTGAACGCGCTGCGATAGCGGTCATGCATACGACAGAGCAGCTGCAGGCAAATATAAAATGGTTAATAAACCGCATTTTTCTCACGGCGAAATATCGTGCAAGCATCGCAATGTGACACAAATCATAGTATTCGGCTCTCGCTTTATTTTTTATTTTTTTTTACAACACAAACCTTTGAACGCACTTTTAGCAAATCTGAAAATTTCTTGAAGCGACCACAAAACCCGGTAAAACAGCGGCGAGCTCTGCGAGCCGTTTCGTCGTCGGTTAGGCTTAGCGGATTCACCGCCGTGAGATGAACGATCTCGGGAAAGCACTGGGAATACTTCACACGTCGATTTTTCCTGTTACGGTCGCAAGCGAATGTCGTCCCGTCCGTCGTAATCCTCGCACCGTCGAATGCACAAGCACTTTGTAGAACCACATAGCAATCGCCGTCATGCCTTTAGCCGCACACCACCACAGACCACTGCCGGCCATCGTCAACAAAACCACCTGATCACCGTCCAAGTACCACGTGACGCCTGCGCCACTCCGCACTCCGCGGCTACAGACAGAGTGCCAGGGAGCGCTCTGAGAGGGAGAGGCGCCCTCGGAATGAACCACCCGATCAGGCGACAGCACTCTCTTTCAACCACCCGATTTCGCGCGCTCTGGAAAGAGCGCTCGAGAGCGCGCAGAAAGAACCACGCGAATTCGCCATAAGTAAGCCGGCCAACCCCTTTCCCTCCCTCGTCCCCAAAACAGTTTTCCGACCGACTCAGACAGCCTAAACTCCTTCCCCACCTCCCAACTTGCCCTTCCAAGAAAATACCAACACCGGATATCTGGAAATAATTCACTCTCTCTGTGACAACAACACAATTTTGTATGCTTTAGTTTTTTGTTGTTGTTTTTTTTTCCTTCACTTTACGGTTTTTTACACTTCACGGCACGGAAGGAAAACAAAAAAGAAAAAAAAAAGAAAAGTTTAACCAAATTGACATCCAAGCAAACACATGTTGAACCTCCTGCGTCCACAAAGCCAAGCAACACCCTACATAATACCTGCCAAAGAGTGAATGAATAGAACCCGAAGGTTCACTTCAAACACATAAATGTGGAAAATATTTTTTTTTTTTCTTTTTTCACAAAATAACAAGTTGCAATCATTGCGTCGCACCACAGGGAAACCCCGTGCTGAGCTTCGGAGAAGAGGCTCGGTAGAGGAGCTGTATCTATTACACCATCAATATGATGCAACATGTTTTTTAATGGATATTAACCGCCGAATAGAGTAGAATGACTGGGTAGAATCTGAAAGAAATAGGGAACGGTTTTTTTTAAGTCACCCTTAGAAATATTTTTATTTGGGTGCTTGTCTCGTGTTTGCTTGCCAAAATCTCCCAACCCACGCATGTACAGATTTGTATTTTAGTTGATTTACTTCCATTTATAAGTAGCGTATTGAATTAAAATAGGACGTTTCTGACTAAATTATTTCCTAAGATCCAGGCCTGCAAAGTTGGGGGAAAACAGTCAAGCAGCCAAAATTAATGTTGTCCATAATTGTGTTTTAAACATAATAAACAATAACAATATTTCTTTCGTACTGCTAAGTACACATAGATTGTGAACAAAAATTTTGAAACTCACCTAAGCAGTATAACGTCCGTTATTAATCACCAAATTTGACCCCTCCGGCTACGCAAGCAAAATGCGACTTTCCACTTCTACGTGGTGTGCGATTTTTTGCGTCCGACAATTTTTTTTTTTTTTTTTTCTGGATGAAAATAATTTTGATTTTGTTTATTTTGGATATCGGGAAATAACATATAAAATTATGAAGCAAATTAAAAAGGTCGACCAGCCACCCTCTTTTCGATTGTATCTGAAATCACCTTGTATATGTTGTGTAATTTATTCTATATAATGCGCAATTTATTATAACGTGCGAAAGATGTGACAAACTCTTACTTGCTATACTCGAATAACAAAAAATATTACTCTTCTCTCAAAGTAAGATGTCGCAATAACTGCGTCGCACCACAGGGGCACACCGTGCCGAGTTTCGCAAAAGGGGCTCGGTAGAGGAGTTGTATCTATTACACCATCAATATAATGCAACATGTTTTTAATCGATATTAACCCCCCAAATAGAGTAGAATGACTGGTCAGAGTTTAAAAAAAAATCGAGAACGGTTTTTTTTTTTTAATCGCCCTTAAAATATTTTTATTTTGGTGTTTGTCTCGTGTTTGCTTGTCAAAATCTCGCCAATCCTCACTTAAATAAATTTGAATTTTAGTCAATTTACTTCCATTTAAAAGTAGAGTATTGAATTAAAATATTACGTTTCTAACTAAATTATTTCCTAAGATACAGGCCTGCAAAGTTGTGGGAAAAACGGTCAAGCAGCCGAAATTGATGTTTTTTATATATTTTTTAAAACATATTAAACAATAAAAATATTTTTTTTCGTATTGCTAAGTATATATAGATTGTACTAAAAAATTATGAAATGCACCTAAGAAGTATAACTTCAGTTATTAATCACCAAAGTTGACCCCTCCGGCTACGCAAGCAAATGCGACTTTCCACCTCTACGTGATGTACGGTTTTTTGCGTCCGACATTTTTTTTTTCTGGGTGGAAATAATCCTGATTTTGTTTATTTCGGACATCGGTAAATAACATATAAAATTATGAAGCAAATTAAAAAGGTGGACCAGCCGCCCCCTGTTCGATCTTATCTGAAATCACCCCAGCCACTATCCTCTCAATCCAAGCCAGTAACTCCTGCGCAAGAATCGGACGAATCTGGTTTCTGCGCGCGTGCAGAAACCAGATTCGCCTGAGGCGAAGCTTCTGCGCAGTGCCGACAGCAGCGCCACCGCAGATGCATGACGTCAGAGATCCCGCCAGCCCTCCGGCAACCACAAGAGAAGAGGGGAAGGAAAGGAGGAACACTCTGCTCACCACGGGGACTCCCCTTTGTGGCTCCCAAACTTGTCTTGGGCAGTAACGAACGCGTTACCGGTAACTACATCGGTGACAGGTCAAGAACGAAGTGGAAGCTCCTTTCCCTTTAGCAGAGTGGACGCTGGAGAGGAGGCCGCCTCCTCTACAGCGTCCACTTTGCTAAAGGGAAAGGAGCTTCCACTTCGTTGTTGACCTGTAACCGACTGTAGTTACTTTCTCATTAACTATAACTTGTAACTGTAAAGAGTAACGTTGTTACAGGTGCTTCTCAGGGTTATGTTCAAAAATATTGCGGACCACCAAATCGCCTCGCAACTAGTGAGAGCGTTCCTAAGTTTAGACACTGGAAGGGGACTGCAAAAACAGGTGCAAAAATCGTCTGAAGCACAAAAAAAAAAAAAAAAAACTAAATTTTGGGTGACCCTGCTTGGCCAAGCTGGTCCCGCCAACTGGGAGGATTTATTTATTTATTTATTTATTTTACTAAATGCGCCCACAAACAGCTCGAGGCCTTACTAGTGCGCACATATTACAAATATTAAAAGCAGAGATACAAACAAACAAGCAAGACGTGATTTAGAAAAGATAAAAGGAAATAAATAAAACTACGGAGAACAACAGAGCACAGATGTTTGTCAAGCGGCCAACAATGCTCTTCTAAAATTTAAAAGGGGTGAAAACAATTCTAAATTCCTTCTATCGCGATTATAAAGGAGCTGAAGGCGCGTCATCGGGGACTGGACACAAACGTTCTGGGGGTGGAAAAGAAATGAAAATCTGGCACGCTTTTGGGGAACACTGAAAGAAATCGCACTTAAAAGTAAAGGCGCATCAATTGTAGCGTTCACTATCTTATACAAAAAAGTCATGTCTCGCGCTAATCTTCTTTTGTGCAAGGGTACCAGGCCAAGCAGATTAATACCCTCGTTACATGGGCACACCTAACTGTAGTTACGCAAAGCCCCAGTTCGCCCACAATACGAGGGGCATTCATAAAGTTCGTATTATTGTCCCGAAGGAATAGAGATTCACCAATCAAACTCGAGTGGGTGTTGAGACTTTCTCTACATATTCGCCACCAAAAGTTACCCACTTTTTCCAGCGATGCACCACATGCCGGAGGCCATTGTTATATAACTCCTCGATTTGAGTGTTCAGCAATCACTCGGTTGTTTCAGCAATCACTTGGTCGCCGTCTTTGAAATGCTTTTCTCTTATTTGGCCACACTGGAATCGTCTGTGCCATTTAACCAAAGTGTCATAAATTGGGGTGTTGTCCCCGAACAACGCTCCCAGATTGGAATGAATATCCTTGGCATTGCTTCCCTTCGAATGAAAAAAAAAAAAAAAACGGATCACTGCATGTGTTTGGCACCGACGGGGGGTGCCATTCACTTTTCGACTCCCTAGCGGCGTTCTGAGCTACTATAGCATGCGATGTTTATACTGTGCGGAAACTAGAGGAACGCACGCTCATGTTGATACCTGTTTTGTTCTGTTTTTTTTTTCAATTTTTTGTACCGATAATACGAACTTCATGAACGCCCCTCGCACTTGCGGACAACATTTTGTGGCTATGCAGTCAAAGCTATGGGCGCACGTGCATTTGAGCACCTTGAGCACCCATCAAAGCAGTGCACGCACGCTCTTCACTTCTTCTGAAGTAGCTGTTGGAGAGTATAGTGCGGTAACTGTGGTGCAGCGCAACAGCAGTTAAAGATGAGTTAACTATGGTTAAGTGTGCCAGTGCAACAAGGGTATAAGTGAGTATTCATACTCAAATAGATGCGCCTCCTAATCCATCGATCGTAAACAATACGCATGAGACGACGCTGCACTTTTTCTAAAATACATGATTGAATCGATCTAATGGTACTCCATATGACTTAGCAGAACTCAAGTTTAGACAAAACGCGAAATAGATGAATCATGCTAGCGTAAGTACGAAAATTCCGCGTCATTCGGGAAATAACGCCTAGGACCGGATAAGAATCATTCACAACTTTCGAAACATGCTCAGCAAACGAAAGGCGGGAATCAAACAGCACTCCCAGGTCACGAATAGTATCGGACCTCGCGATAGCTGAACCTAACATGGTATACGGATACTCAATGCAGCTTGTCTTACGGGTAAAGGAAACAACCTTGGTCTTACTGCAGGGGTTAAGTCGTTGTGTTAAGTACTAAATTATTTTTAAGCACCAGTTTTGAACTGCTTGAACATCGTCTTGCATCATTAGACAGTCAGTAGTTGAATGAAATTCGCGATAAATCTTAACATCGTCTGCGAACTGCAACACCTTTGAATGCTGCACACTGTCTACCAAATCACTCGCAAAAATATTGAATAACAACGGCCCCAGATTGGACCCTTGAGGCTCTCCAGTATTTAAAACATATGAGGCACAAAAACACCCTTCATACAGCACTCTGTTAGGTCTTCCGCCAAGATGGGGACGTTTGTGTCCGCACCCGCCATGTATCGTACATTGCCCACAGCGCACACAGATGTAACAAAGCGCGGCATCTCTAAAGTCAAAGTGTTTCTTTTTCCTTCATCCGGCGGAGGGAGTGAGTGCTTTTCGCGGAGAACAGTTTTTCATGACTGTCGCGTCAAACGCCCGCTGGCTAACGGCATAAACGATTTTTTGAGCCTCGTCTTTTTGCCGCCAAGCGTACGTTTCCTTCCCCTCTAATTTGAATCATCGAACTCACTCACAGATGCACTCTTGCGGGGTCTCAACTTTAGGCCCATTTGCTCTCCCACTTTGTCCCCCCTTGCTCTGCTTTTCGGGTCCCGTCACTTGAGAAATAGTATGCGCTCGAAACGTCTGTGACGTTCTGCTTATTTCTGTGTTTTCTTGAAATTGGAAGACCGCCTTTAACCGGGACTAGGGCCACTCTTCTAGTTGGGGTGATGAGCTAGAGGAGCGCAAACGTGTCCGCTCTGGTTAGGAAGTGGCGGAGACAAAATCGCAACAGCCGTTTGGAATTCTACACGCAGTGGTCGTTTGTTCCTCGATCAGTGCCTCTTATGCACCGCTGCCGTGTTCGGCAGGCTTGACAGAGAAATGATGCCGCAACATTGCTCTCCAAGTTTTCAGAAGCAGCTTCGTGTTTTATGAAAGATTGTGCGCACACAGTAGAAAACGATTCGACCTACGAGTGGATTGTAGTGGCATCAGAAAACATCTACAAAGCTGATTGTAAGGTATGACATATTATTATTGACCTCACATTTGCACGATTTTTATTGCTCCCGTCCCATTTGGCCTCACCAAAAAAAATTCGAAATTATATTTGACCAATTGCAAACCCGCTCCATGATTCGATATACCCACGATCTAGATGCATGCTGTTGTGTTCGTGCATACCTTATAGGAGTCGCCCTTATTTTAAAGTTCTTCATGGGTCATCAGCGGGTATCTGCTAGCTTAAAATTTTGAAAAACTAAAGTCCCCTGTAATTTTTCCAAAGAAAGAACTATAAATTCTTTATTATATAGTTATAGTGGACTTACCCCAACACTGTCTTAAATTATGATCTTGTTCAGGGAACCATTCACGGTAAAAACTAAAATAGGGAGGACCAAACTTGGGACAATCTTTTGTTTCTCAAAATATCATATTCACTACCGCGAACAACACAATGTCTTATGAAAAATCAATGCTAATTTTTCTAATAATATTGTAAAGTAACGACGAGGTAACGGCGTTACGTCAGCGAAGTAACTGTAACAAGTTACTCCTTCAATTTTGTAACTGTAACGGTAGCGGGGTTACTTTTTCCCCTTAGTGACTGTATCTGTAACAATGCTACATTTTATCAGTAACGTGCCTATGACTGCCCAAAAGTCGCTATTCTCCCTCTAGAAGATTATGCGGAGGGCAAGTTCGTCTGCTTCTTGCGCAGGGGGTAGCGGTGACGTCAGAACGCCGAGCCCTGATTGGCTGATCGAGACCCCCTATCTAAGCGTCGTCTGCTCGCAACGTCGTCTGCCTCTGTCTTACCTTTCCTGCGACTTTCGAAAGTGCAGAGGCCAGATTCACGAAACGATCTTACGCCAAAATTGTGCGTAAGACAAAACGTGAGAACAAATTCGTATTCACGAAACGAAATAATCGTAAGTTTTGCGCAGGCTACGACGGAATCCTACGACAGCTCCGAAGCTGACTTACGCACTTGATCAACTCAGCATGGCCGACAGCGTCGCTCAGTTACTTGGTCGCGACGACCAACGGACGTTTATTTTTGTACGTGCTCTTCTCACGCGTCCCGACTACGAGCAGCAAGAAAAAAAGAAAAAAGTACTTGAAATAAACCACGACGAACAAGAACGCTGGATCCACAAACACCCGGGAAATGCTCCAACGGCCACGATTCCACTGACCCCGTCCAAGCGAGCTCGGCAGATAGGCCTAGCAGCGGCGCAGCGGTGCTCCGACGGTCCTTGCTCCTTGGCCAAGACCGTCTGTCCATGACCGGCTGGCGTGCTGAATGGAATATGCCCGCACGACCCTTGTCAACCTTTCCCGTATTATACTTTGATCGCTGACCTCAATTTTAGATTAAGAGGTCAATCTCTTCCTCTTGTCAACTCCTTGTTTTCCGAGGCAGCGGTGGCTCTCGCCGGTGAAAAAGCAGTGAATCTCCGACAGACGCAGGAAAGGTAAAGCAGCCATCGCTTTGACTAGCAGACGTAAAGCAGACGACGTTAACTGCGCCAACCCGCCGACGCCGAGTGAGGAGTCTCGCCGCACACGAAAGGAGGGAAAAGGTATTTGGGAGGGAACTTGCAGACACTAACACGCTCACTCTCGGTTCTTAGCAAACAAACATCGGCGCTTCGGGACCCCTCACCAGCCAGTCCTTTGACTTCCCTCCTTGATGCGCGTCTGCTAGTTGTTAGACAAAAACAACGTACCGCTCGAGTTATTTCGTCTGCCCTCTCTGAAAGGCGAAGTCGAGCTCGCTCGTAAAGACCTGCACTTCCGAAAGTCGCAGGAAAGGTAAGAGAGACGCAGACGACGTTGCGAGCAGACGACGTTGCAAAGGAGCAGACGACGCTCAGATAGGGGGTCGCGATCAGCCAATCAGGGCTCGGCGTTCTGACGTCACCGCTACTTCCTTTCTCATGCGCAGAAGACGAAAATGAGCCCACTTGCGAGGCGTATAGAAGATTAACCCATCACTCAAAAGTAGTACAAAAGTAGTTTTCCTCTCTCTCCCTCTCTCCAGTTGTGGTGCGAAATGGGTGACGTAACGTCAGATAACCTTTCATGTCTGAACCTGCGAAAAGTTTGCATCGCACAGAAAAAAGGGTTAATGGCCCATTTTCTACATGGGCCAAAGGGGCCATTTAGGAAAATTAATAACGGTCGATACCATTAGCCCGTTATTTAATTTTCAGTAATTGAGTTTTTGTTTTTAGTTTTTTTAGTAAATTTAAAGGTGTGGTTCTAATTAGAAATCTGCTGCAGACATCATCGAAAACCACGAAATCCACCCACGTTATAGAAATATTTGGGGCTCACGCAATATTTTATGGCGTTCCGAAAAAGGAAAAAGAAAGGCTCAGTTTGGACGAGTTTCTAGATTTCTGTTTCTTATCAGAGCGTGTATCTCTCCGCTGCAGCTGTCCCCGTTCCCCGTGGCCAACACAAGCAACAGGCGTGCGCCGCCATGCGTCGGAGGGAGACACATGACTATGATCATTCTCTCTAAAAATCGTCACATCAAGGGTGAAAAAAAATGGAAGTTTTGCGCGTTGTTTATCATATCATACAATGCTTTTGTCGTTTGAAACGAACACTCATAGCTAATCAAAAATGCACCTACAAATATCTAAATTCGCTGCATAAAGGAGGTAATTATAATAACGCTCCGCGAGGTGCCGGACTTCTTTTACTGCGATCCTTGAGTACAGTTACAGTAGTGGCGCGCAGAACTGTCAAAGCAACGGGCGGGAGAGAGAGGGAAGCCGCTTTTGCACGACTTTTGAGCGATGGGCTAATCTTCTAGGGGGACAAGCCGCTTTTGCACGACTTTTGAGCGATGGGCTAATCTTCTAGGGGGACAAAAGCGACGTCTGGGACACAGAAAAGGGTTCCGCCTTCCCCTCTTCTCCGACTGCTTGGGGTAAAGGGATACTGAACCGAAATTTGCAGCTCACAAAACGAGGCTGGAGCGATAGGTGGAACGCTGCGAAACAGACGAAAAAAAAACAACATCACTCATACAGCGATACCTCGAACGGATAGCCGTATTTTTTGGAAAAGTGCGCAATTGAAAACGGCCGATGAGGCCGACAAGACATGTGGCGTTACGATTACTCAGATATACGTAGTCACTGCTGAGTATTTTGTTCTATTTTGTTGTTTGCATGTCTTAACTTTCTTATTATTTATTATTTGTAGTCTTGTTTACTACTAAAGAGTGCACCAGTGCTTAGGCTTCGGCTGTTACTGCACGCAATAAATAAAATTATTCTCCTAATCCTCCTCCTCGTCGCTTCGTCCCCTCGAGCAACCTCGAGCTGTTGAACCGAAGCGAGGAGGAGAGAAGCGAGGCCGCTTCCCCTCGTTCTCAACTGTTGTAGGAGGATCGTGACGTCATAGACCTCGCTTGGCCGCACCTTTCTTTTCCAAAAATACGGTCGTGCGTTTCAGATAGGGACGTGAGTGATGTTTTCGAGTTCGTATAGCGGCTCGTTCAACGCTTCTGCGGCCTTCTTTGGCGAAATCAAAATTTTGGTTCAGCATGTCTTTAAAGGGACCATGAAATGATTTTCAAATTCCTCCTCCACTCAAAAGCAAAGTGATAAATCACGTGGTCGTGACGTGCTTGGGCAAGGGATGCGGTGATTCCAAGCTTCTGCCGTGTTTTTAAACCTTTCGACAATCGAATATTTTTTTTCTTTTTCGTAGAACGTTTTTTTTTTTTTAATTATTTGTCCGGTTTTGTTTGCAAGGGAATGGTATATAAAAAAGGTCAATTCATATGCTCTTTCCTTTTCAGTTATCTAGCGGGAGCACGCGCGTACGGTGCTTGCAAACTGTTTTAGGTTTAGAAGCATCAAATCAAAATATTGAAGTCGAAAATTTGTCACCTTACTTTCATTCCGTTTCATTTTGGCGCATATCTGCTTCCAACGGCTTTCGATTCCTAACCGGAGGTACTTTTGTTTAGAAAATTTCTTCGTCAGATGATGAGCTCTTAAGGCCGGTTCTCACATGGAGCGAAGCGCTGATGTAGCGCTCCTCACGTGCCGTCAGCTACTTATCGCCTGCCACGAGCAACAGTTTTGGCGGTGCGATTCAAAGCTGGTAAACGCTCCGGTCAGCACGCGCTTAGCGCGAGGTTAGCGCTATGCTTGTAGCGCTCCGCTGCATGTGTGAACAGGCCTTTATTCTCTGAATTTCATTCCGAAAAACGTTAGAAGTTTGAATCGGAAAAGCAAGCTCCAATGTGGCGGCGTCACTAGAATCAGTGCCCCCCCCCCCCCCCCCTTTTTTTTTTCGCGTGGCCAGCCGCCGTGGGAATATAAGTAGTACACGAGGCTTTACTAGTTTTTTTTTTTGTGTTTGTTTTTTTTGGCCCACTAAACGATGTGTTATTAGTAAAATCACAATCTAAAATCCTTTATCCCAGCCCAAAATTATCTTAATGGTTCCTTTATGCTCTCGTCCCTGTACCTTTAATAAGGGCTGTCACGTGCTTCGCCTCCGCGGCTCTGATTGGTTCTAGGGGGGCCGCAGCGTTCGCCCTTTGCTAAGTAGGTGAAACGAAGCACAGAACAGCCCAAACTATTTGGAGTCCAGTGATATCGCACTCCGTGACTCCTATCCTTCGGCTGGCTGGAGAAAGTAAACCCAAGACCCAAAGCTTGTCCTTATAATGTCATTCAAAAGCGCTGCGCCTGTCTTATATTTCTATAACGTGGGTGTATATCGTAGTTTTCGATGATGCTCATCGAATTTATTGGTGAGACCTTTCCTTTAATTGTAATAATTAAAATGTTAATTACCGAAAAGTTCTTAGCCTAATTATACCGAGCATACTAATTTCTCTAAATGGACCATTTGGCAAAAGCAAATACGACATCAACCTTCTGTTTTTTCTGCGACGCGGACTTTTTGCAGGAATAATTTGGTTCGCGTTTCAAGAAACACGTACCCCCTCCCCCTAGCCAATTCACACTTTTTGCGAGTTCTTTTCTTCTTATTTTTTTAAGTGAAATAAGGTTAAGAAAATTGCTTGTTCTTCAACGTGAATGTCGGATCTTTGATTGAGGCTTTTTTGGCCAACTTAAAACTCGCCCTATGTCAACTAATGCATACTACGGAAAAAGCAGCGCAGACAATTTATTTCCAAGCAGTTTATTGCGGTGGACGACAAAAGAACCGGTTAGTAAGAGCACTGGGACAAACACGACTAAAATGAAATGCGTAGAGCGGGGTTAATCTTTGGTCACAAACACTAGCTGTATTCGAAGCCTTTTAGTTCAAAGCAGCATTAAAGCCATGCACGAAGAACAAAGCGTAAAGAAAATAAAGCGTAATATATGTCTTGGATGGCATTGATTGAATGGGCGGTGTTGCATATATTACAGTGACTCTATAGTATATATTTATATATAAAACTCTAATTCTTATATACAACTATATACATCTTTGGAACTAGAATCATATGACTAGAATCGTTTAAGAACATTGACGCGAAAGACATTTCTACTGTACTGCCGTTGTTGATGCTTCATTTCTAACCGTTTTTCTTTTTCTTTCCCGTTTCCTAAACTAGTCAACTCATCCATTTCTCCCGAACGTAAAGTTCGATAAAGAACGTTGTTGTTGTTTTCTAAATTTATCGTTTATAAAGTAATTTTCCGAAGTTGACTATCATGTTATGACTATTACGAACTGACTATCCGAAACAATGTTAAAGGAGCGTTATACTTCCTGACTTAGAAAAAACAACCTGGTTATAAAAAAAATAGTTTTGATTGTTGTCTCTAGCACCAACACATTCACCGATAGTCTAAGCGCGACAGGGTGTGGACAACTTTGACTCTGGGCTCTCCTCCGCTTCATCGTGCGACCTTGACTCTTTGGCCGTCACGAACTAATTCAGAAATGGGTAGGGGCTACACGATCAAACGTCTTCTTGCAACCAATGTTCAACGTGACGCGACACGGTCACACGTCGTGAAGTCTCATTTTCGCGCAGCTGGGCACGCGCACGAGTTGTCCAGCCGCCGCCGAAAAGCACCGCGACGGCGTCCGTAAGATGACCTCACAGCGCGACATCATCTGTTTGATCTTGGAAGAGCGGTTCAGTCTTTGCACGCGATCACACGTAGCTCTCGTGCTTGTTGGAGTACTGCTGAAACGAGTCCCACAGCTCGTTCTTCACCAGTTCAGACGCGCCGAGATCTTGCAGTCCCTTGTTGCCGGACGACGACGCGATTTTGCGCAGCGCCGCCAGGCAGGCCACCAGGACGGAATTGCTGTTGTTCCGTTCTTTGGGATCCTTGCACAGTCGAACCAGTCGGTGCACTCCTGCAATTGCAATAGAAAAAAAAATGATTAGTCACTGCTGCATGTTGAGAACACTTGGTACGACCTATAACTCCATCTATTCGATGCTTAAAAATTGGCTCGCATGCAAAAAGGGATCACGTGTGCGGGGTCCCGAACCGCAAGCCGTCACGATGCACGTATTTTAGCATTGTGACAGCCAACGCTAGGTCGAGGCGATACAGCCAATCAGGCAGTGACGAAAGTGTATAGTCATAGTGTGCTTCATCCTTGTGCGTTTATCGCCGGCTTCACCGATCACGCATAATCACTGCGTTGTGATCCCGCGCTTTTTTTTTCTATGCGTGATTATACTTCCGATGAAAGCAAATGCATAAGGACTATGAGCGCCATGACTATTCACAGATCGTAGCGTTGGCATGCGGTTGGACTTGATGTGAAACTGGGTTTAGTGACCTCGGCAATCTTTGCGATGTATGTATTTGCGAGGCTGTATCTCCGCTGCAAAATCTGGTCGGTCAGCGAGTAATTCGAGGTGCGACTTTACAACCGGAGAGATCATCGATACTCCGTCTAATCTTGCAACGAGATAAATGATCGGATGTATGCGTACCTTGCATTTGCAAGACCATGCCGGCTGTGCTCGGGTTGGTGCAGAGGCGGGCAAGTGCGATGGCCGACTTCTGTTGGACCCGTTCGCACGCATCTGTCTCCCCCGTGCTGAAGAGGCTGGACGGACGCACTTGGAGGTAGCAGATGAGCTGAACGAGCGCCCCGGTGTCCACGATGTCGGCGTGGCAGTACTTTCCGGCGGACACGTTGGCCAAGATCGTTGCAACCTGTCGTGGAAGAAACAGCCATGTAAGTTGTCTATCTTTGTCGTGCACGGATTTGCATTAAACGGAATCCATAGCTCAAAAATAAATACAAACTATACGGACTATGTAACTCAGAACGCTTACAGCCGCAGTCACATTGTATAAGTCGCACGAATGACACGGTGCTTTGTATGCTATATTAGCAGAGTGGCCGCGGCTTACAACTCTGACTTGATGCGGACTCTGTTGCCTCATATGAAACTTAAGTGTGCTACTAAACGAACCTTGACGTACCTGATCTTTAGCGAAGATGGAGCCGGCAAGGTCGCGTTGCCTGGCAGCAACCATGACGGCCCGGATGGACTTGTGTTTGTAGATGCACTCCAGGGCAAGGCGGTCCAGAAAGGAAAGGTTGGCCAGAGCAGCGGCTGACAGCAGGAACACGTCTCCGCTTTTGGCGCCCTCGATCATCTCCGTCAGGGACATGACGAGCGAGTCCATGCTGTCCCTCATCCGCCGGAGCGTGCCTCCGGAACAGTCTACCCACGGGGCCGTGATCTGAGCCAAGAGTCCGACGGCCTCGCACTTCTCCTGCTGCGTGGAGTCCGCGTCGCCGAGCGTTTTCTGGATGCACTCGATGCCACCGGACTGCTCCAGCTGGCGGATGGCACCGGAGTGACAGCAGATGATGGTCAGGGCTCGGATGGCGGCACACTTGAGTTGCACCAGGCTCGGGTCTTGGACGATGGATAGCAGAGCGGTGACCCCGCTGACTCGTGTGATGAGGTCGCACATGTCTGGACCGGTTTCGCCGAGGCTGCTCAGGGCTGCAACAGCGCGACGGGCGCAACCCATTGTCTTGTTTTCTTTGATGAGGATGACGATCTTCTGTGGGAAGAACAGGAGGAAGCATAGATGAGTAAGGGTTTCTGATCTACAAACGATTTTGGATCTTAGTTGGAAAAAGTGGCTGTAGGATTCAAAATATAAAGGTCAATTTGCAAATCACAGGAGTTCGGAAAGACACTCACTTCGAGGTCCTTGAGAATCAGGGAGTTGCTGAGCGTTTGCACGGTGTTCTTGACGTCCGACATCAGAGACTGGATGGACTCGAACTCGTGAGCGCTGGCGGGCTTTCGGTTAGGCCTAGCTCCGATCTCCCGGAGGTTCTGCAGGATCCGGTAGAGATGGCTCTCCACCTTGCGGGAGTATGGTGACGACCCGTGGATGATTGGCTTGTAGTCCCGAAGCAGGTCGCTGACTTCGGAGCTCAGACCAGGAGTGCTGCTGCAGAACTTGAGCCAGTGACCCTGCTCTAGTCTCCGAGTAACGTGTCCTACCGTCGCCATGATGGAGTCGACTCGGTCTTGGAGTGACGTTATGGCTTCTGGAAAGAACAAGGAAATACAACTGAAGTTTAGCCATTTGTGGATCATTTCTGATGAGTGGCTATAGAGTTCCGCCTCTAACATAGGTTATTTACATAGTCAGTATAGTGGCAATACCTTGCGCGTCTCCGACGGCCAGAACAGCAGCAAGGGCTGGGTCTTTTGTGAGGGACTTGCTCTGAAGAGCACTCAGACACTCGTTTTCGACGGAAAGACGAACGTTCTTGAGCCACTGCTGAACGCTGGGCACCGAACTGAAGACCAGACCTGGAACATAAAACAACAGTGTTAATTCTCTGCGTACATCAATCAAAAACACTGGCCGGGAACTTAAGGACTACAACGTTAAGATCTGACCCCAAAAAAGAAACTTACTGCTCAACAATCCACTGGAGATAGTGTCCCAGGGGGCTGTTTCTCGGGCAGGGCAGGCGGGCTGACGCACGAGTCCCTCGGCGTTTTTCTGCGGTGTCCCGTCCCTTGACTGGCGTCCTGGGATCGTCGTCAACGAAGGGAAGCTTCTGACAGACGTCTTTGAGGGCACTCGGAACGATGGGACTGACGGCGGCGTAGATGTTCTCCAAGGCCTCCTCCGCCTTGGTCCTAGACGACGAGCCGCTGGTGTCGAAGGACCGCGCCCGTACTTCCCGGGCTTGGGAAGGCTGTTGGTCATCGGAGAGTCACGTTCTTCTAACGTCAGGTCTTCGGATGACGCGAAGCGGACGTTCTTCTTCTCCGACGACTTCAGGAGTCTGAAAGAACTGCCCCGTCGACAGCAGCGCCTCATGAAGGACTCCTTCGGAGTGCTCGTCTTCGGAGTCTTAGGAGGGATCTCGAGTTTTCGGGTGTCTTCGCGTTTCCCTTTTTGCCGTTGGCGTTGTTCGGGGTGGTCGTGATGCAAGCCCTGGCGGGTAGCGCGGGTGCGGACGCCACGTCGTCCTTGGGCTTCTCGGGCAGCTTGTCCTTCTGGACGCGGATGATCTCCTTGTCCTGGAACTCAGACATGTTGACGGTCCGGTACTGGATGTTCTTGTAGAGCGTCTTGCGACAGACTTGCTCGATGGAATGCGCCAGCCAGTCTTCCCGCTTCATTTCTTTGTCTGTGGAAGACGTCTTTGTGGCGGGCGTCCTTGGAGAGGGCTGCGGGGACACTTTGGACACTTCGTAAGGGAGCACGCTCTTGTGGAAGAGGTCGAAGTTGTCCAGGGAGGTGTCCAGGTTCAGCTTGAGGACCACATCGTTGCTGCTGGTCCGGTGCTTCGTCTGCGCGGGAAGAAAGAGGAACGCCGGGTTCTTCATTGTGCTCGATGTTGGACAAGGCGTTGAGATTGCACCACTGGTTACCTCCTACCAAACGTTTAAACTGACGGTAGTTTAAAGGGAGCGTTAAAGGGTTCCCCTAGATAAAGGAGAGAGTTCTCTCTTTCCCTCTCTCTCTAGAAAATAAATCATAAACAACACAGAAAAAAGTGGGTCTAAACCCCACTGTGTAGCTCCAAATAAAAAAAAAAAAAAAAGGGAGGCGGGCTTTTTTCAGCGTACACGCAGCTCCCCGCCCTTCCCAGTTTCCCTTCTTCTGCGCCCTTCGGGGGTCCCAACCGACCCCACCAACGGCCGGGTATTGAAACGCCAGGTGTGCGGCGTGAATTGTTCGAGACCAACGACTTCTCTGGCTCTTATTTTGTTCTTATTTTCAGCGTTCGTAAACCTCCGATCGCTCCCGCGTTATCTGACATTAAGCGGCAGATGAGTGTAATTGAATTGGGCTTACGCTAAAAGAAGAGTTTGCCATTTTACCGAAGCCCCTGTCGGTAAAATAAGCTTATCGACTATTTTTTTTTTTCTTTTTTTTAGGTATTGCTTTTATAATTTGTTTTTGTTATAAAATTCACGGCAATGACCGGCTTATACATTAGAAATTAATTTTTACAAAGTGCATGTTTTTTTTGTTTTGTTTTTATTCAGTGGACTGCGGAATCTACACTCTAAGAAATGCCTTCGCGTCTACTTACCCGCAAAATACTTAAAGAGCCAATCATTGCGATCTAGGAAATCAGCTCAGCGAATGATGAGGCGGAACATCCGTTTAGACCTAAAAATGAAGTCTGCGCTGTGGCATTACGCAATGCAAAGAGTCGTGCTTGCATTGCGTAATGCCACAGCGCAGACTTAATTTTAAGGTCTAAATAGATGTTCTGCCTCATCATTCGATGAGCTGATTTTCTTGATCGCAATGATTGGCTCTTTTAGTGTTTTGCGGGTGAGTAGACGAGCAGGCATTTTTTAGAGTGTAAAGTGTGTATTGGTTAGCGAACGTTAAATACACACTTTGTTTTTGTAAGCATGCATAACTTTCCTATGGATGAAATGTGACAATCAGCAATAGAGTTATTATTGAAAAATAGAAATTGTCATCCAAATAAAACGTCCTGAGTTTCGTATCCCGGTCAGTTACCACGTGTGAGGAGGTGTATGTCTATTCTGCTTCACTGGGCTGTGGATATGCTGAATTACGGTAATAATTAACAGACTGGATTATCTAAGACTAACTGTGACTGCACGAACCATGTTTTTACAGAGTACACGTGAGTTGGATAGGACTCCCGCGCAACAAAATCAACAGTACCACCAATTATTTATTAGACTTAAAACTTTAAAGTTGTACGCAATATAGATAAATAGCGCGGTATGAATAAAACATGGCAGGTATCAAATGTCATAATTCTATGAAATCGCGACTGGAAAAATCTGAAAACCACTAGAGTAAAAGTTGCTTGTACGAAGCGTGGAGAAGAGAGAGAGATGAGGATTTGTCATCTTGGAGCGGAAATACTGACATTTCCGGATTGAACAATTCCTTAAAATTAAAACAGATAAGCGAAAGGTATATTTCCATTTGGTCAATGGAACATCTGTTGAAGCAGGTAAGTATACTGAACTTAACAAACTGAACAAAACAAACTTAAGAAATGACGAACACGTCAGACAGGTTCACAGAACTCATCAAAAACTCACCGGTGTGTCAACGCCACCACGTCCCATGATGCCTGACGGTATGTGCCGGCACGCGACTAAAAATCGCGAAACGAAAAAGTTCGCGCGAGACAACTCGACGATTAAAATCCAGAGGCGCGACGGAAGTTCGGATGCGAAGAGCGAGACGAAACTTCAAGAAGGCGACGACGGCATCTCAACGCAACACCAACCGATCCTCCTACCACGTTCACAACCGAGAGCGGACTGATGTGCTCACGCGGGAAAACCGCTTTTATAGCCGAGGGCGAGGCGGCACGCCAGATGTCCAACCGAGGGTCACGTGGTCCCAGATGCACGCGCCGCGACGCGTGCCACACGACGAAGCACCACCCCCCTCCCTTCCCCCTTTCCCCAACAGTCTGATCCCCTTCCTCCTCCTCCTTCACGGGTGGTTAGAAAGGTATTGCCATAGGCTATGGTCCTCCCTCTTTCCTTCCACAACGCAGCCTGGTACGGAAAGCACCGGGCCGGCTGGCAGCTGCATCGACACCTCTGGCACGCGCCGCCAAAGGTCTACCTAGCCCTCGGCAAGAGCAGCTGTTTATCGCGCATCTGGATTTGCGGCGGACACAAAGCTCGAAGTGCCCCCCGACGACGACAGGGCGGTGGAAAAGCAAAGAGGCGAGGAACAAGTTTCTCTTCGAACAACATCGAAAAAGATCCCCAACTTCCGTTCCGGAGGAGCTCCTGGTCTTGCCGAGTTTTCTTGGTGTTTTGGGGCATCCTGGGGTTTCTTCGGGTGCAGAGGAGGATCGTCGGCGTGTGGCGGGTGTAAGGGACGTGTGTCTTTCTTGAACTTTGATCCTTTCTGCGTTTTTTCTGCTTTTTTTTTAATTTGAGGGAGGCCTCTTGTGGGA